>DVXP01001369.1:0-15299 GCA_018235645.1 Junonia grisea | reverse complement strand
CTGATAAAGCTAAAAAATACCATAAAATATTGGTCAAAGTCGTTAGTCGCCAGCGACATTTAAGATTTGCAGCGACTAAAATCGCTGTATCGCCAGCGAATGTCTAGACGTAACTTTTTACAGCGACTTCAGTCGACAGCGACTTCCCTGCGACTTAAATATCATGCGTCCACATTACAGCGACTTATTAGTACTTATTTCAAACTAATCACCTAAATTTTTGATAAATAATGTGGTATACTTTATATTTAATATCTTGAAATTATAAATGAATATTAGATAGATATATTGAACCTAACAGCTGATAAAGCTAAAAAATACCATAAAATATTGGTCAAAGTCGTTAGTCGCCAGCGACATTTAAGATTTGCAGCGACTGAAGTCGCTGTATCGCCAGCGACTTTCTAGACGTGACTTTTTACAGCGACTTGAGATCGCCGGCGACTTCTCAGACCTTTTAAATTAATGTAGGCAACACTAATAAGCGGATATTGTTTGGATATGGTATCATTACTAGCATTTTCCGCCAACTTCGCCTGCCGCCATTTTGTGTAACATCCGGTTTCGGCGTTTGGTGACGCTTTAATTAATATTGTTGTTACTTTAATTATCAAAACTAATACGCAAAGTGTGGAGTTGTTTTGAATATTTTCATATTCCTCGTTAAGTAAACTACGTAAAACCAATGGTACAATATATTTAAATACGTAATATATTCTAACTCGGAATTGCTTAATGTAAGTTATTTGTACGGCGTGGGTTTTGAGATAACACGAAATAGTTTAAACATGAAATAATTTTAATAAACAAGTTATATTTAAGGTGCAATGTCTCGCTACGGTGATTGTAAAGTTTATGTCGGTGATCTGGGCAACAATGCAAGTAAACCAGAATTAGAAGATGCGTTTTCTTACTATGGTCCCTTAAGAAACGTGTGGGTGGCTAGAAATCCTCCAGGTTTTGCTTTTGTTGAGTTTGAAGATCCACGAGATGCTGAAGATGCAGTAAGTACTGTGCTTATGATAAAAGTTACTATGTATATGCAATTTCCGATACAATAATTGTTCAATCAATTTTTACAGATACGGGGCTTGGATGGACGGACGATATGCGGCCGGCGCGCTCGTGTAGAAATGTCGAACGGAGGTCGCGGCTATGGGGGCCGTGGACCGCCACCTCGTTCCCGGCTGCCACCTCGCCCTTATGACGACCGATGTTACGACTGCGGTGACCGTGGACACTACGCCAGAGACTGTACCCGCCGTCGTCGTCGCAGGTGAAAATTAGCATGGTTGCAAAAAATGTGTGAAAATATTGCTGGTATGGAATCTTTACTACATTACTTTCACAAATTTGATATTGCAGTTATATAAAAAGTGTTTTATATGACAACCATTAAGGTTTTGAACTGGGTTTAAGGATGTCTAAGTGGTAAAAAAAGCCTGAGAAAATAAAGATTCCATTCCAATGCTTTGCATCCTCGTAAACCAATGATAACTATGTTATAGGTTATCATTGGCCTGTGCGCCGAGAACGAACTCTTCAGTGTCTGCACTTCTTATAGTCTGCGCTACGTAGCTTTCACTTCGCGCCGTGTACTCCACTAATGTTGGCAGCAACTGTAACTTCGCTCTGTGAACTACGTAACAGCCTACGTGCACACTTCACTTATTGAGAAGTACATTGAGTGTAATGTTCGTTCTGCGCTTCGCGACACGTCTGTTGTAATCACTGCGTGCACTCAGTGAGTTACACAATTATTATCCCATAATTTCTGTTCAAGGCAGGCTGATCTCTGGGTAAATAATAAGGTTTAGGCCTTGTTTTAGGTCTTTGAATGGTTGTAAATTTAGTTCTAGCACTGAAGAGTGTTTCCTAATTTAAATTCTTTACAGTCAGACACAGAAGAGAAAATACAAGGTTTAGGGATTGTGAGTAATTTACTTACTGCAGTAAAGTATTAAAAAAAACATAAATATCATTTTTTTCTAGGCGCATACGTGATGTATGGTTTTTGTTGCTTGTGTCTAGTCCTAAAAAAATATCTTATCATGTATCACAATTGATTCTTATGAAAACTTTTAATTCTAAATTAATAATAATAAATGTTTGACATTATATGCAGGTCTTATATTAATTACTAGAATCCTTTTATATATAATTTTTGCCAAGCAAAGAAGCTTATATCTTTTATCTTGGTACCAAATCATATCATATTCAAATGGTTTAATCATAAAAATATAACAAACTGACAGACATACTTTTAATTTTTTATATAGCTATGGACAACACATCAAATTACGTTAGTCTCATCTAACTTTGATCAAGTTAAAAATAACAACTTAAATAAATAAATGGATTAGACACAAGCAAACTATCATTGTGCATAAATTTAAGTATTATGACAGTATTAATGTCCACAGCCGGTCGAGGTCCCGTCGTCGCACTCGTTCCCGCTCGCCGAGGTCCGGCTCCCGCTCACGAAGCCGTTCCCGCTCTCGCTCGCGATCCAAAGGAAGATCTATCTCGCGTTCGAGATCAAGGTCACCGTCGAAAGACTCGAAGAAATCTAACTAAAGCCTTTCACCACCGAAAAGTAGAAGTGCAAATACCATTTCGTTTTTTCATTTTTATTAGTATAAAAATATCATCATTGGTGTTTAAGATTTTATTTTGTGATCTGTTCACCAATTTTTGCATGTTTAATAATAAATATCATTCCTACGTAATGACTGTGAGATACAATATTGATCCTACCATCAATATATTGACATGAAATAAAAATTGTTTTATGCAACAAATTAGTTTTTTATTTTATATTTTTGTATCACAATTATTTCAATATATTTGACTTACTATTATTTGCGACGAGCAGAACAAGCGTATGCCAGTAGTATGACATACTGTCAGATACTTGTCAGGCATGTTTACCATTATTTGATTGTTATAAAGAATCATTTAGGTGTTGAGATGGATATAAATAGAAAAACGAAAGATCTACTGCTGTGTTCGTCAGTGTAATAACAATATCAGAGTGTTTGAGTTTCCATATCTTTCCCTCTAATCTAATCTAATTTCACCCTCACGAAGAGGTCTTACAGTATTTTTGACTACCTTGTAAATGTCCAATAATGAAATCATATCGCAGATTGTTATAAAAACAATAAGATGATAAACTCAGGTTGTTTCATATGTATTTGTTCAAAAATTATCTGTCAAATCTGTCCTATACTAGTTCCGCAAACCGCCGCTAGGGAAATTTACTCGCCACCAATAACGTGTGGGAGGCTCGATAAAATTTGAAGAGACATGTTTGAGGACTTTGGTTAGGTTAGACTAAACGTACAAAGAATCTCGTATCTACCCATTTTTCGTGTATCGAATTCGATTTTTAATTATAAGCATTTTTAACCCCCGACAAAAAAACTTATTACACCCCTCGTGTTATAAGTTTGACCGCTAGGTTTGTCTCTGTGTCTGTCTGTGGCATCGTAGCAGCTAAACGGGTGGACCGATTTGAATCTAGCTTTTTTTATCTCAAAGAGGGTTTTCTAGCGGTGGTTCTTAGTTAAGTCATGTCAAAATCGGTCCAACCGTTTCGAGATTATCTTGCAATATGTGGGTGTAGTTTTTTCGGGTCGATTTTTGCTACTCAATTTTGAAACAGATAGATATCTTCAACCGATGGAGCTGAAATTATGCATACATATTTAGCTTGGATGACAATATACGAAATGCGTGACGTCATTCTAAATTAAATATGGCGGACCATCCAATCTTGCAGAATATTTGTTTTTATTGCATTTCTACAATATGGGTATCAAATGAAAGGGCTTGTTAAGAGTAAGTCGAAAAGTTGTATGACGTTATTTTCAATCCAAGATGGCGGACCACCCAAGCTAGCGGAATAGTTATTTTTAATGCATTTATTCAATATGGGTATCAAATGAAAGGGCTTATTGAGAGTAACTCGAAAAGTAACATGACGTCATTCTAAATCTAAGATGGCGAACCTTTCAAGCTAGCAGAATAGTTATTTTTATTGCATTTCTACAATATGGGTATCAAATAAAAGGTGTTGTTAAGGGTAACTCGAAAAATAATATGACGTCATACTAAATTAAAGATGGCGGACCATCCAAGCTAGTGGCATTAATATTGATGTATTTTTACAATATCAGTATCAAATGTGAGGGCTTGTGGAAAATAACTCGAAAAATAATGAGACGTCATTCTAAACCCAATATGGCGGACTATCCCAGATGGCAGAATAGTAATTTTGAAGCATTTCTACAATATGGGTATCAAATGAAAGGGCTTACTGAGAGTAACTAGAAAAATCAAATGTCGGTCCCAAGAATCGTCGTCTTTAAGATCCTTCTGTCGTATTAAATACGGTCGGTATGGTCGGGGGTTTAATAAATTTTTCAAATTTACACTTGTTGTTACTCTCTTTCATTTCTACTGTATGTTTGGTCAATGGATGACATTGAAATAAAAAAGCCACAAAATTAAGAATTGATTGATTGAAATAAAATAAACGCTTTGTATTTAGCTAATTTATTTTAAGGTTTCAAGCTTAGAAGGTGTGAGGAAGCCATACAATTAGATTTAAACTGTTCATGAGTATTGAATGTCATTAGTATTTATTCAATGAAAATAAAATACTTTTAGTATACTTACATAGTGCCTAATCAACTTATTTAAAACTATCAGTTGTCTTTGTCTTTGCATGGACAAAAAAGGTTATAAAGAGTTGGTATATGGCCTTAAAATTTAGCCTTTATTAATCTGGGATTACCATTCTAATGGTGTAATTTTTTTTTTCGGATTTGTCCAGTTATTAACCCCTGACCAAAAAAAGGGGTGTTAGAAGTTTGACCGCTATGTTTGTCTGAGTGTCTGTCTGTGGCACCGTAGCACCTATACGGGTTAACCGATTTGGATCTAGTTTTTTTTTTTTATTTGAAAGAGGGTTTTGTAGCGCTCGTTGTTGTTAGACATGTTATATCAAAATCGGGCCAGCCGTTTCGAGATTATCTTGCAATATGCGAATGTAGTTATTTCGGGTGGATTTTTGCCACTCAATTTTGAAACAGATATATTCAACCGATTCAGCTGAAATTTTGCATACGTATTAAGTTTTGATGACAATATACGATAAAATGCGTGACGTCATTCTAAATTCAATATGGCGAACTATCCAATCTAGCAGAATAATTATTTTTATTACATTTCTACAATATGGGTATCAACTCAAAGGGCTTATTGAGAGCAACTCGAAAAATTATGCACATGCATGCGTGTCTACTTGTGTCTCTGTTCGTGTATTATTATATATAATTAATAAAAAAATACTGCCAAGAGTTTAAGGTGCTCATGTCGTATTGAATACGATGTCGGGGGTTTCATTTTTCAAGTGAAAATTTTTCAAATTTACACTTATATCATTTTTGAGTTTACTTGTAAGGTATATAAAACTCCTCATTTTAAACATTAACAAGTTTAAAATGAATAAAAAAGATTAATTAAGATTATTCAAAAATTTAACTGTAAACAATTGACAAAAAATTAGTAAACTCGACTCCTTCCAGCAATTCCATTCTTTGGCAAAGATCCAACAAACTTATGTCCAATAAATAAAATGAATTCAATTGTTACAATTTAATGGCTTGCAATACAATGTAAACAAATTGACATGCTTTAGTATAAATAGTAAATTATATATTTTATTTTTTATAAGATATTTATAAGAAGTTTGACTTCTCAACTGACCGTTGTAGAGGCAACATCTCCTGAGGATGCTCCGGTGTCGGAGTGAAACGTACATAGAGTGTCTGTGTGTACATCATACCAGACAGATTTATACTGTTTTCGCGGATTATAGCAAAATATAAATATTTGAATTGTTATCATGGAATTCCGCAAAGTAACGCCTGATTCAATTAAATAAAGCTATTTTGATTGATTTGACCTAAAAACAAAGAAAGAAAACTGTACTAACGTTGCTGCGTCGGGAAGAAGGATACTTCCGCTGCCGTGCGCAACAGCAGCCTCGCTGCCAGGTCGTGACGACCGCGTTTCACGTGCGTTCGGACCTGAGCGATGATGTCAAGTTAAAATTGATTAGGCTCTACGTAATTGCTTTTTAAAAATAATACTAGTATATGCATAACAAACAAGCAAAAGACGGGTCATGTGTTAGTGGTCAGTATGAGGTCTATTTAATTTTATCAGCAACATTTTGTCAACACAAAAAGAAACATCATTTAAATAACCACGAATCTGGGCGGCTGTATCTTTACGTGTCGGTAAAGGACGTCGATTCCTGAGTGTCCCAAAGTCGCTTCCAATTGTCTATATGTGCTATCTTGTGTTAAATGGAAGAGGTACGTACTGTTCGCCCTGCATTCAGACGACTATGCGTACATCACGTTGCCATATCATCAAACTGTTGTTACAAATCAGACGCAGCTGGACTTGCTAGCAGAGTGGTATAATTGAAGGGTGTCTGTGATCACCTGCTCGTGTGTAGCAACTCGTCTCACCAGTATGTAGGAGTGCAGCAGCGCCAGCGCGTGCGCCAGGTCGCGGGGCGCCGGCACCGCGCGCGCTCGCAGGGCGCCGCACAGCGAGCGCGCCACGTCGCGCGCCTCGCGGTAGCGCCCCGACGAGCACTCCGCGCCCGCTATTATCACCTGTTAGTGCCAGTGTGTTGTGTTATCCGGCTCGAAGGACCAAATCGATTGTGCCCACAAAATAAATGTAAAATATTTTCATTTAATATTAAAAACTTAATGAGTTAAAATATATTTGTATTCAATACACAATATTTTTACAGCGTTTCAAAAAATGCTTAATGACAAGTAAAAATGATCAATTGGGCGACCAAAAGATATATATTTTTTATTTTAAATATAAAATTTTAAATACAATTTAATCATATATCATTCAAAATACTTACAGCTGTTTTCGCCGCTTCCGTAAATTGCTTTTTGGCCATGTATAGTCGGAACAAATGACGAGGATCACGTGGGTTTCCATCCACTTCCCCCAGCAAAAACTCTATCAATCTACAAACATTCAAATACACATATTATTTTACCTATCAAAACCTTATATTTAAATCTTTGAAAAATTTTCAGGGTACTAAGTCCTTTCAATTACCTCCTTGTCAATCTCTCGTCATCGCAAGCAGCAGCTACATCTGTAGCGATCGTGATCGCCTCATTCTCATCTCCCTCCAAACGCCCCGCCTTCAGCAAATGTGTCATCGCTTTTTTATACTCCCCTGCGTGGAAATAAAACTTTCCCGCCAGCAAGTCGTTCTTCTCGTCTTCGAAATGCAACGCAAGACTCTTGAAATCCTCCGGCCTGGCTTGGGACGTCTGAATCAAAATTTCTCCGTACAAACTCAGCTTGCCATTCTTGCGCGCCAGTTGAAATGCTTCATCATAACATAACGACATGATGAGAAACTTTATGGCAGATGTTGGATCGTCGCTATTCTGGAAATAATTGGCGACCATCTTCGCCCCTTGGACAGATTTCGTTTCTTGAACCAAATTAACGGCTTCGTCAATATCGTCTAACTTGTCTAAATTCAGTCGTATCGCCGATTCATAATCCTGAGCTTTTAAGTAGGATTTCAGGGCATCGCTGTATCTGCCTTCAGCTTCTTTAGCTTTCGCGTACTGGAGATGAATACTTGGCGAGTTGATTTTTGGTATCAGAGCTTCCACTTTTAACCAAGATTTTAGTTTTATGTATAGCGATGCCGCTTTTTCGGTATTTCCTGCGTGGTCATACAGCGCCGCTGCATGGCTGTATTGCTTTTCTTCCTCGAGTAACTGTGCGCAATCTTTAAGGAGATTGACGTCATGAGAATACTTCATGGCAGTAGTGACGCCTCTCATGACGTCACCGCAACGTATGGACATTCTAGCGATCCCGGCTTCACATTTCGCATTGTGCTCCTTCGTTTTAATATCGTTAAGTTTATCTGTGATCATGCTCTTCTCGTAATTCGCTAGCGCCTCATGGTAATCGGCACTGGAAAATTTAAAAGTTAATTTGGATTACAAAAAATATTCGGTAATCTTAAAATTATTCTACTTTTTATATTTCCCAAGATCAAGATAATTGAATTTGTCAACAAAATATTTTCGGAGAAAAATGTCAAGAAAATGATTTAATACTATCAGTTGTAACTTCTTATTTTTAAAAAGCGATTATTAGTGCACGTCTTTTATAAAATTATTTCCAAACCACAAGCTTATTTTTTTCCAAGATCCTGCTACCAGGTTACCCCGAGAGCATTATCGAGTACCTTCATTTGCTCATCCCTCTGATCCTCTCCTCCCCTCCTCACACCGCACGAGCGGAGCGAGAGTTGGTTTTCCTCCAACCCTTTGCCTCTCTTCCCGCTGCTCACGTCAGGTCGAAGTGCTGCATGAGGTGCAATACCAGTGCTGACGTATTCAACGATGCAGTTTTTGCCTGCATCCACTCCTCTATTATCTTCTACTTACGTGATCTCCAGGTGTAGCGCGCTATGCAGTGCGAGCGCGGACATACTCTTCGACTCAGGTTCCACTCCCTCCCTACCCCTCCTCCTACCACTCACGTGAGCTCCAGGATTTACGAACGATGCAGCGCGAGCGCGGACATATTCTACGAAGCAGGTTTCGCCTGCACTCACTCCTCTCTTATCCTCCACTACTCATGTGAGCTCCAAGTACTGTGCGCAGTGCAACGCGACTCACGCGACACTCTACGAGGCATGTCCGCCTGCACTCACTCCTCCTCTCTTATCCTTCACTACTCACGTCAGCTCACGTGTTGCGCGCGGTCACAGAATAGATAAAGTATACAGAAGCAAACAACGGCGCAAAAAGATTGCACTACTACAAGCACGCGGGGCATGTGTGAGTGTCCTCTAGCTGCCTGTGTAAATACGTGTCGATACTTAGGAAAAAACCAGTCGATCTCCTCCTACCACTCAGTGGTGCAGCGCGAGCTCGGACATACTTCTTCGACTCAGATTCCGCCTGCACTCACTCCTCTCTTATCTTCTACTCACGTGAGCTCCAAGTGTTGCGCCCGATGCAGCGCAAGCGCGGGCGCACGTTGCGGGCAAGCAGCGGCTGCGGCGTGCTGAGCTCGTTCCCAGTCACCACGAGCCGCGTGCAGCTCCACTGCGAGCACACCGCCGCCCGACAGCCAGCGTGCGGCTGCCTCGCCGCGACCCACGCATGCGCACAACGCGCCGCTGGAATATAGGGCGAGAAGCGGCTGTCATAAGTGCGGTTAGTTTTGTTTATGAGAGCGAGAAAAATGAAATTGTCGATCGGCACTGAACTGAACTATTGCGATGATATTGTAATCTAAGCAATTAATTCATATGAAACTTGATAGACACTAACTATTGTTTTTTAAACTGAAAATTTTAGATTCATCAATATCATTTTTAGAACGGCTAAAGCATATGTGTCTCTATAATTAATGGACTATTAAATTTAATATCAAATTTATAAATGAAAATAAAATAAACTTTGCCAGTGCAAAAAATATATTAAATGATCCAAAAATAAAAATCCTAAAATTCAGATTGAAACGTAAAGTACATGAATCTTCTCTACACTTACCATAACATAGGTAATTCTTCAATATGCAAAGCGTCTTCCAGAGCCCAAACCATAGCGACATCGCTCAGCTTCGTATAAACTCGTATAGCTGAAAAAATTCACAGTAAAAAAATACATTTATGATACCAAAACCAGACGTGAACCAAACGCACAGATATCAAACACACTCATTATAATTTTACCAAATTCCACATTCAAATGAGCAATTGCAGCTTGGCTCAACTTCCGCCACATGTCATCGTCGTCCACCGTGTCACGAAACAGCCACGCTTCTGAGAAGCGTCGCAGCAGAAGAAACTTCTCTTTATGCTACCTTTCATTGACCATACGCTTTTAGATAAACCAAGATTTTTAATTCGAGTCAGTAAAATGACATGTGCAACTGTCACTTATACAATAAAGGGTGACCAGCTAAAATAGTGATGTTCGGCAATCGATAGACTTAGACATTTAGTCATGATTTATTTAATTATGTAAAAAACGTTTTCTTTTTTTTTGTTTGTTAGTATTTAATACATACCGTATTAAATAATAGATACGAATTTAGAAATATGCACCTGACCGTCGTATTAAAATTTGTCACTACAATATTATCTATTATAAAAGCTGGGACAAAAAATATAAAAAGATCCAGAGGAATTCACACTAGAAATACAAGTATTTTGATATTTAACTTTTTATTTCGCGAAAATTCGGATTTCACTACGTTCTCTGTCAAATACAGTTATCTGTCAAATACGTACGTCAAATTCAGTGAAATTAGTCGTACTACACATAGGACATAAAAGAATAGACATTAATTTATTAAATATACATTAACATTAAAGTACAAAAAAATTGATTTTGTATTCAATTTTGAAAGCCAATTTATTAACAGAGATAAATTTTGTTTAAATTAAGGTTAACATTTTTATTCAAAAAGAAATTGATACAAACCTTTTTTATAAGAATCAATCTAAATTTTAACATATTTTAGGGAATTTCTTCATTATTGCTTTGAGGACGGGTCCTACCTTATTGCCCGACGTTTCAACCACGGTGAATGCAACTTCGCCGAAACGTCGGGCAATAAGGTATTGTAATACGCAAAAATTATCGCGATAAGACCCGTCCACAAAGCAATAATGAATAAATTACATCGCGAAAGTTTAAAACTATTTTAGGGAAGATGGGCAACTTTTTGCTGTCGTTTTCTCTTTGTAGGCAAAGACATTTGCAACCTTGCTTTTTTGATTGATGATTTCTGCAATCTGCAAGTGTTCTACATATAGGACGTTGAATTGCGTAATTTCATCTCATTAGTCTGAATTTGTTCTACCCAAAGTACATAAAAGTAACACGCGTCATTACATGCACAATTGTAATATATCTGAAAAAATAAGGTTGTTATTTATATTTCACTTTTTTATCTAGCTATAAGTGCGAAAATTTTGATAAAATTGATTAAAAATACATAAATTAAATAGGATTAAGTTTACCCTTCCACAAGAGCATGTAAACGTCTATTTTTCGCGACGTCATTTTACAAAAAAATTGAGATGTCATTGTATCAGATTACACATATTTACATTCCTTATAAACCAATAGATATTACTATACGTTATTTTTTTAGTGAAAATCTCAAATCAGGCGTGCAGATTTTTTTTTACGTATCTACTATGAATAGGACGCAGGCGGTCAGGAGACTCAGGAGGTCAATTACGTACCTCTCTGCTTGATTGAAATTTGGATGTATTATTGATATATTATTGATATTTGGATTACCGTATATATCTTCTGTCCAATTAATGTACATTATAATTTTTTTTTTATATAAAAGTAATTTGATATTGAACAAAAAATGGACTCGACTCGACTAACTTTCATTGTTAAGTCTTGATTCTACTACATCACTATTTATTTAGGAATAAAAACCTGCAACACTGGAAATGTCATTTTACTGACTCGAATTAAAAATCTTGGTATAGAAATGTTATTATCTCCGGCTATTTATAAATATTGTAACTCATATGATACGTATATAATTATGTACCTACGTTTGAACAGGCTGCGCAGGGTAACCTCTATTCGAAAATTGCAATCTATTGATTGTCTATATTCAACTCGAGCGGACTAGTTTTTAGGTACAGATAACAGTAATAACCTCAATCTACGCGTCTGAGGTGAAAGGTCTTATTGCATTATGATATATTTTTATCTTATTAAAAACTAAACAATAACTAATGTAGGTATAGATTTTTAACCAACTGCGTCTGAAGGAGTTTAATGTTTTTCGAGCATAATTATGTACTTATGTACGTGTGACGTACGTTCATACTCGTATGTTCCGCGGGACGGATTTTTCATAATTCTGTAGAAAATAAAATATTATTTTAGGTTTTTCAGTTAAATTTTGAAGTACAGACACTAAAACCTTAAAGTCATACATACTTTCTTATTAGAATGTTATAATTATGAGTATATTATAATACATCCCAATGTAGGGTAAAATAAAATGCGTAAATGTATAAATAAGACAATTAAAAGTTTTTCATTTTTTTTATAGATATTTAATCGAAGATGAATCTGCAATTACAATATAGTGAACAAAATACAATGTCATACCTGCACCGGTGTCGCTGGAAGTGTTCCAAATGATTGCGATCTTGCGTTTGACAATAGTTATTGATAATGGATCATTACTATAATTGCATCTGTTTATTGGTTAATTTAAATGCTAACGATCAATTTATTACAACCCTTATTTGCTACAGATTTAGCTAAACATCATCAAGATTAAAGAATGCGTTAGTGCGATTGGATTGGCGATAAAAATTCATTGTAGAGTTTAGACCTTTGTTTCTTTGGCATGCGTCAATCAATGTGAGTGTTTGTCGTAAATGAAAGTACTTCCTGCTACCTTATATCCCAATGCGACTTGGCGATCGGCGGTAATAGATTTTAATGGCAAGATGGTGCTATATTTAATCTTGGCATACTATCGCGGCGCTCGGGTACGTATATTTCCTCGACCTTATTGCATGAACGTCAAAATATTGCACTCTTCATATATTTATATGTTTTTCTTTTATATGAAAGCTTTTTGGTTAATACTGAAACATTAGGTAATGGAGACGTAATACGATTATTGCTGTAATTCACTTAATTTTATCAATCAAACTGGTTGTTGAATAGGTATATATTTTTAACTTAATTACTAAGAAGGATATCCTTTTAAACAAGAATTTGGAAATAATTAATAAAATGTTCTTTTATTTATTATGAAAAAAATATTAATAAAAATTGTATAATCACCATAGACATACAATAATCATACTTGTAATACATATTACTGTTACAACATTTCAGTAACTATATTGTTTCTATTATTCACGTAGAATCGGAAAAGTCTATTGACTTTTATTCTAACATAAGAACGGAAAAAAAACAATTATTAAAAAAAAATTCATATCGTGATCACATAAAATAAAAACGTAACACAGCCTGTACATATCCCACTGCTGGGCATAGGCCTCTTCTGCTATTAGGGAGAAGGTACGGAGCTTAATCCACCACGCTGCTCCAATCACATAACAAAACATATTTTACGTAGAATGTTTCCAACGCATTGACATGCCAAAATAATTAATACATCAATAAGTACTTAAAACTTTCGAACGTGTCAGATCGTAAAAACAATTTAGTGTTTGGCAAATGTAAGATTAGCTCGTATTTACTGTTGTATACGTTCTCACATACATAACTACCCTGTGAGATAAAAAGTATTATTGGAGATAATTACGAACAAAGTTAACAGAGTTATTTTACAAGTCATGATTAATACACATTTATACGATCGAGGCGTTTCGTTTTAGTTTATTATTTTACGTTTATTATAATTTACTTACTAAAAAAAATTTCTTACGTTGATTAGAATATATCAATAACGAAATAAGATGTAATTTGTGGGTAAAATTGAGTTACTATTTACAGGATATTTGTGTACATAATGTAAACCAGTGTTACGCAAATTATATGCTTCCTTGGTACTCTTAGGTAAATGGAAAATTCTGACAGTACATCATGAATGAAATCTCAAAATTTAACTAAGTATACACTATACACGTATGTATTGAAAATATAAAATACTTTTGTATTATTCTTTCGTTCGCCTTTATTTCCACAGCTTACAGTTGTGGATCACTGATGTAAACCACTTTCCCACCCTGTGAGCTCACATGCAACGACGATGAGAAGAACAGAGATGAGAAGGGATCATTTTCACCTATTCATACTTCTACTGTTTGAAGCTAGAAACAAGTTTTTTTTTTTTTTTATACAAGAGCGACTTTACTTTCAGACATAATGAACTTTTAAGCTTTATCGTAATACTACGTAACAGATTTGTTGAGTTTTATTAAACAAATTATTTATTTACCGACTTCAAAAAAGGAGGACGTTCTTCTTACTATCTTTGATGGATCAAATCTAGCAAACTAAACTAGGGGCTTAAGTATAATATAATGTATCAAAAAATAACATAATGTGTCAATTTGTAACACAGTCTATACATATCCCACAGCTGGGCATAGGCCTCCTCTCCCATTAGGCAGAAGGTTATGTAGCTTAATCCACCACACTGCTCCACTGCGGATATACATGTGTCGGAATTTCTTCCGGCACATGCAGGTTTCTTCACGATGTGTTACTTCACCGCCAAGCTCGAAATTAATTTATGCACAAATTTAGCACTTGAAAATCCAGCGGTGCTAGCCAAGGTTTGAACCCGCGACCTTTGGTTAAGATCTCGACTCTTTATTCCTTTTCAAAACGAGTTAAAAATATTATTTTGAAGTTTTTAAAACATTGCTATACTATAGTTACATAAAGTTACACATTATAATTGAAAGCCCATGTGAGCAACAAGCTTGGTCGAGTAATTATAAATATCGGATAACAATTGAACTTAATAATTAAAATAATAATACCTCGCACCTGTGTTGTGATGGAGATTCCTTCATGTTGATAATATCATAATGTTAGGTAATACATAAAGCGAAACTTTTAATTATTCTTAAAAGAATACTGTACTCGGAGCTAAATGAACATAAGTTGTATTGAGTTTATATGCAGGGGAAATTAACAAAAAAACTATTTTTATATAATAATATAATGTGCATTCATTACGTCACAAAATTAAAGTAAAGGAAACAAAATGTTGCTTCAAAGAACATTCGACGTACCTATAACACAAAATGCAGCGTTTATAACAGGTGTAAATTTGGAAAATTTATTAAACCCCCAATATCGTATTCAATACGACATGAAACTCTTGGGGGAATTTTTTTTATAAATTATATCTAATAATACACACACAGAGACACACATACGTATGCATAAACATAATTTTTCGAGTTACTCTCAATAAGCCCTTTCATTTGATACCCATATTGTAGAATTCCAATAAAAATAACTATTCTGCTAGGCTGGATGGTTCGCCATATTGAATTAAGAATGATGTCATGCATTTTATCGTATATTGTTATTCAAACTAAATATGTATGCAAAATTTTAGCTCAATCTGTTGAAGATATCGGTTTCAAAATTGAGTAGCAAAAATCGACCCGAAAAAACTACATCCACATATTGCAAGATAATCTCGAAACGGCTGGA
>DVXP01001368.1:0-15300 GCA_018235645.1 Junonia grisea | reverse complement strand
GTTTCCTCACGATGTTTTCCTTCACCGCCGAGCTCGAGATGAATTTAAACACAAATTTAGCACTTGAAAATCCGGCGATGCTAGCCGGGGTTTGAGCCCGTGACCTTTGGTTAAGATCCACGTGTTCGCACCACTAGGCCATCTCGGCTCATTAGGCCATTGCTAGGTTCTATCATGGAAAATAAAGTTCGGTATCAACTTAACAAATTTACAGTGACTTCTAAAACGGCGGTAGAAGGAATTACCGTTAATAATGTTAAATAGATAAGTAGTGATTTAGTAACGCTAATTGCGACGATTACATCGTTACGTTAAAACGTTAAGAAACGGTTGTTATTCACGCGAGCGTAATTAAAACCGATAGAGGTCTGCACAGACGAGGTACATTTATTCCCGAAGAACAAAAATCAAGGACTGTAAAATAAAATTTCCTCCGAACACTGACTGCATTTTAATTTTGACAGACTGAGACATTATTAACATTATGAGCCAAGATGGCTTAGTGGTGCAAATACATGCTAAACCAATCCCGTGCCCAGCAGTGGGACGTTATCAGGCTGTTACTACTGTCTACCAGTATGAATTCTAAATTATTATGTCTAAACATTTGTTGCAAAAATGTCAATAATGAATGAATAAATGCATCTCTTGCTGCACATGAGGCACTTTTATCCCAATTTTCAGCTTGTTAAATTGAACCGAAAACTTTTTTATTTCGTGACAGACAAAAGTCACAGCTCTATGCGATCTATTTTAATAGACATAAGTCCCACGGGATATATTTCCCCGTGCAAAGGTATACACAGGATAAGTTATTCGTTTTTGTACTCGTTACTTTTACTTTTAGTTTAAACATATCCTCATTTTTCAAGGAAATTTGGACGAGGTACTTTAAGACCATCACATCGTATGTGTTATATTATAGTGTCAATAATATTCTCTTTTGATAGACCAAAATAGCGTTGCTTGTCCCTCGTCTACGCAGACCATAATAAGTATCGTTTTAACTCGTAATTATAATGGACATGTTGACAAACTAATGCGATGCCAAAGAACAAATTGCCCGTGAAATTGTGTGATAGTTTAAACTGTAAAGTTTTTCACCTGGCGAATAAACGGTCGATTAATTGGGAACGACGGGTATGAACATTTGGTACTAATTACTTTGATACCGGCAGCACGTTATAAGAAATGTTTTAACAGTTACCAACTGTTAGACTTTTATAAGCAGTTGATAATAAGTGTTTTAAACAACTATACTAATAATGTTCTGATAAGCAGTCTACTGTATGAAATCTGTAAATTCATGACAAATGCCTATTAATGTTAAGGCAAGTGCCTTCCAAGGTATTCGAAAAAACATCTTAACATGTGTTGACAGCTTAAAATAAGGAATAAGGGAAAGTAGAGAAAGTAAGGAAAGAACTAGAGGGAAATTTAGTCTGGATCACTTGCTATTATTTTTTCATATATATATTTTTTTAATAATGTAAATTTTTAGTAAAATTTAAAATTTAATAATGTAATGAACACACTATGTATATACCTATGGGCTATGCCTAAAATAAATTATTTGATTTGATTTGATTTAGCGATCTCTTATCTGGATTTCGGAATTAGGTACCTTACATGTAAAGTAAATATAGTGCAAATAAAAAACACAAATTATTGTTTAAGACTCAAGAGTACCGCATCTTGAACTACGCATCATTTTAATCTGGCGCGTAAAATCTCTTTGGCAGCTACTAAGTAGCTTACTTACGCATAGAGTTCTATCCTAAGCTCATTTATAGGGTTGCCTCTTTGGCAATTATATACCTAGGACTTTTTTTAACAAGTGTCGTGCAATTTTATTATGCGACAAAAATAAATATATAGGAGTAGTAAGTATACATTCTAATGTAAGAATGAGTCCCATCCACAACTACGTTTTATTATTAATTTAATCTGGCGCGTAAAATCTCTTTGGCAGCCACTAAGCTTACTTACGCATAGTATTCTATCCTAAGCTCATTTATAGGGCTGCCCTTTTGGCAGTTATAATGAAAAAAAATATACGGGATCTTTCTTTTGGATGCGGTGTTCCGCAATTTAGATCAAAAATAAAAATAAAAAGAAGAAAAAAACATATGTGAATAATAAATTTAAATAATTTGTCTAAGAGATGGCTGAATGTAGAGAAAATGTCATATTTTTTTTTTTTACCCAATCCTTAATCGGGAAGCTAATACGATGATAAACCTTAATTAGGAGACCTTTGCCCAACGGTTAGATATTTACAGGCTGTTATTTTACTTTTTTTAACTATTTATATCCATAGAAGAAACATTTGAATAAAAAACTTAGTATAAAGCATCAGCCCTATTACTAAAACGTACTCGCAGCTGTATTTAACAATTCGTACTTATTCCTCAGCTTTTACACATAATTTATTATTACAACTTGCGTAATGTGCTAGTGTAATTTTATTTACGTTTTCCGCGACTAAACGAGGAAGGATATTTTTGTACACACTATTTATGTACTAGTTTAGTACCTACGGACTAATCTCATACAAGAATAAAAAAGTAACGGTTTTTAATAGTCCCGCTGCTGGCCAAAGGTCTCTTTTCCTTTAGAGAAGATTTCCTAAAAGCAGGAGGTTTTTTTTGCAATCACATTATTCCTTTTTAACACATTCATACTTCAAATTTGATTTGATCTCTATAGTGGATATGTTACATAGCTTAGTTAAATAGTATGTCAGCGACGACACGAATTTCGCTATTCGGAGCTAATTCTGAGATTTCCACAACGCGTCATGGTCGTTTTTAAATGACCCACGACACGAATTTCACGATGTGGGCCATTTAAAATGTCCACAACGCGTTGTGGAAATCTCAGAATTCCGAATAGGGAAATTGCTATGTTTTTGTCATTGAGCGATGTCAATCTTTAGGCGTAACAGATATACATAATATACCTAATATTTAACATTTACCAAAGAATCCTTTTATACATCTTTTACCTTAAAACTAATTCAACATTGCCGTTCAAAATATAATTTTGCATAAAACTCACACACACGCAGTATTTGCTCGTTACACGTATTATTCACACATACGCAAAGCGGAAGGCAGTTATGCAAACTTTAACTACCTTATACATGCAGCATGGGCTGCAATACAAAAGTTATAACCAAAACAGAGGCTGTAATCTTGCCACATATCTAACTTCTAACGATACAGCACACATCTACATCAAGTTTAGGAGTTACAGTACCTTCATGTACCCTAGTAACAGTCAGGAAATTGGAAGGCAAAAACCTATACAGTTTAATAATAGCACCTATCTATTCTATTGCAATTTATTCCATTGCATATTTCCAAAATAATCCCTATTTGGTGATATGAATCACTCAGATTTTTTATTATGTCTCGATATTAAAAATATATAAAGAAAAAAAATACTGAGAAATGGTTGGCTTAGTGGCCATTGCAAGTGACTGAAGTGCTAACGCAATTCAATTCCCGTTTATGGCAAACATTTCATATGGGTGTTTCGGTTTGTGTTGTGTGTGTTAGACCTCGGCACAGGATCTTGAATAAGGACTGTTAAGTGTAAAGCGTTTATTTATATATATACTATTAATATAAAGAAGAAAGATTTGTATCTGTGTACTGACTATACTCGTAAACCACCGCACCAATTATTATACCGATTAATATATATAAGTTTTTTTTTTTGTGGGATAGGGCGGCAAACGAGCTGACAGATCAACTGTACAATCTGTTCGCCCATAGACATTTGCAACACCAAAGGAGCTACATAATGCGTTGCCGGCCTTTTAGGGGGTATGGAGGGGGAATGGATGGGGCATTAATAGGAAACGGGTGAGGAATTAGACCTCCGGTACCATCACTCACGCGGCGAAACACGACGCAAGGGTCATTTTACGCCGGTTTTCTGTGAGGTCGTGGTATCACTCCGGTCGAGCCGGCCCGTTCGTGCAAATGCATGGCTCTCCCACGGTGTGAAGTGTGAAGTACATTTACCTTTTTATAACCTTTATTTAGTCAGCACGAAGCCGGATTGCTCATTTATAATAGACAAATGTATCTGATACAACAAATAATCACCGTACTACAGAAATACCTCAAAATAATTGGTTTACGTATCGAAGTGTGAAAGCAAGATAAACAGCCCCACTATTACATTAACAATATTATATAGCGATAACATTATTCTGTTATCGGGAAGGTGTCCTCAGCAACCTTAAGGTACAATCTGTACGGCGATTTCGTGTAATCAACAGCCTTAACTCATGTCAATCGGGTGATAATAATCACTACTGCTGTTCTTGTCAAAGGCAGACCAAGTTATGGCATGAAGCGGAATGGTATTTTCTTCTAGTTTTGTGTCATGTAATATTTGTTTTCGTTGTTTTGC
Organism: Junonia grisea; assembly: GCA_018235645.1. Taxonomy (NCBI): domain Eukaryota; kingdom Metazoa; phylum Arthropoda; class Insecta; order Lepidoptera; family Nymphalidae; genus Junonia; species Junonia grisea. The sequence continues at coordinate 10,872 of DVXP01001368.1, read as the reverse complement.
TCTTGATATTTTTAAGTTTTCTTGTTGTGTCATTTATGCTTTGATGGTTAGTATATCAAATACTACAAGCGTCTATCATGGCCACAATTTGACATCGGGTAAAAATAAGAGGTTTCCCAAAATCTTATAACGATAAGACGAGTTACGTATTTGAAATATTTTCTATATTTAAGAATAAGAATAAGAATAAGAAACATTTATTGGTAAAATTGCACTACACCAAAACAAATACAATATTATTTACACATTTACAGTAGAAACAAAAAAATAACACATTTAGAACTAGATTTAAAACAGATATTATCTACAATAAAATAAATAAAAACTAAACAATGTTGTGCTGCAGTGCAATCATACCAAATGGAGATCCGCTCAGTAAAAGAAGAAGCATCAATGATGCCTCTATACTGATTTTCAGCGGTCTCCAGATGGTGTGTGCTGACAGCTGTGACAATCAATTTAATAAACAATTTACAAGTTTATTCGTTTTATTTACTTTAATTTATTAACAAAACAGTAACTCTTCTAATACACTTTCAATCTTAAGGCACTCTGAATATAAATTCATTTCGATGTAGAACTGGTAATTAAATTTAATTTGCCTAACAGCTTTCAGCGGATATAAATGAGCGCAGATTGTTTCAATGTGGCGTGGGATGAAAATACGGTGGTTGTATAGAAACCTCGAGGTTAGTAAGCTATTTATTTTATTTTAAATGTTGAATGTCTTTCATTACTGTCAGAAAACTACACTCTTTTGCTTCTCACGGGTCAGCCATTTTTCCAGGATATTAATATTGATCTGGGTTTCTAACTTTAGTTTTAGTTCAACAACATTTTATGACTATTGGTTTATCAAACAAACTCACTTACGCGTTTATAATATTAAAAATAATTATTTTCTTTTTTTGAGACATCGCTTGAACTAAAGTTTCAACGCTATTTTTATCCCATTCGTGATACACGTTTTAAAAATATCTTTTTACCCATAACCACATTGTAAACTTTATGCGATCAAATAAAGATATAAAACATATATTTAATTAGAAAATCAAAACAGATAAAATAAAAGACAATTCGATGTTACCCTGAAACCTAAAACAACATTCAAAACCAAATGTTTGTTGACAATACACAAAGTGTAACATTATTTTAGGTTAATTTAATTTATTTTGAAAATTAACATAATGAGGACAACACAAATATTTACAGGGCCACTGATTTGATGCACAGTATATTTGAGTGGGTCATTGAATCATTGATAAAATATACATACATACGTGTATGCAAAAGTGGTGTAGTGAAACTAAATTGATTATAAAATAAATTAATACTTCAAAGCTGTTTCTATGTGGAAATGTTTTTGAAGGCCTGAGCCTTTTTACAGGCATAAGTTTATTTTAATTCTTCATTTAATTCAAAGCTGCTTTGTGGTAGTGGCCTTGAATGTCTCTATAACGCTGGCAATTGAGGGTTTGATCCCCGTTCGAGGCAGATTTGTATTTGTTAATAGGTCTAGGTTTTTGTCCTTGTGTGTCTCCCGCCGTACCTCGAAAAGTACGTAAAGCAGCTGGGTCGATTGCTATCGAAAGCCTGATAAGGATCATTACTAATAGCAGAGAAAAATATTGTACTCTAAATACTATTTGGGGTTGTGGAATTTAGATTATGTGAAATTTAGATAGGCAATCTTTGCGTAAAAATCAATCACCTGACAAGATCTAGGCTAGAATAATTAGTAGAGATTGATAAAAAATCCGAAAAAATGCTGAGAAGAGGTCAAGTTTTCAAGTCAGTCCCGTATAAATTTATTCAAATTCCATGCAGATATTATTTGGAAAAATAATAAAAATACAAAAGTAACACAAAAGTTCCGCTTATTGATTGACGTGGTAATATTGTGATGTCTAAACCGATTGGAGTCGATTGGATTTTATTTATTTAACATATTATGAAATAAGTCAGGAAGATTTGGTAGTAACACGTGTATAAGCGAAAGGAAAAAAAACAACAACGGTATATTTTACTCTGAAAACAAAATTTTATCTTCTTGCAGAAATAATTTCTGCTCGGTGAAAGAAAACATCGCAAAGAAACTTTCTGCCCCGCACCACAAAATTTGCCGACAGAGATTCCGACCTGCAGACCTTCAAGAAAAAAGCATACATATTTAAAAGACCGGCAACGCATGGGCGGCAGTATTCACTTACGATTAGGTAATCTGTCAACTCGTTTGCTTCCCTACTGTACAAGAAAGCATACTTCTTCTTCTTAAGGTGTCATCTTCTTGCGAAGTTCGGCGATCATTACGGCGACTTGGACTTCTGATACCGCAACTCTGAAAAGGGAACGGGTACTCTTGCCAAACCATTGGCGTAGATTTTTTAGCCAGGATATCCTCCTTCGCCCAACGCTTCGCTTTCCTTGGATTTTGCCTTGTATTATTAACTGCAGCAATTCATATTTAGAATTTCTTAAGATGTGACCGAAATACTCATGCTTTCTTTTCTTAATCAAGTATATAACGCAGTTAATCAAGTATATAACGCAAAGAAAGCATACGCCGAAACTCATTCTGATACATGTAGGTATATCCATCAACAAACAGTGGAGCGGCTGTTACTTTACTTCATTTGACCACACGAGCCGAGTGGCCCTATGGTACAAACACGTGGATCTTAACCAAAGGTTCAAACCCTGGCTAGCACCGCTGGATTTCAAGTGTATATTACTATATATAATATGTATATCCACCAATCTGCAGTTGAGCAGCGTGGTGGTTTAAGCTCCATAACCTTCTCCCTAATAGGAGAAGAGGCCTATGCCCAGCAATAGGATACGTGCAGGCTGCGATACGTAAGCCACGAGAAAACGTTTAAACGGTTATTATTTTATATAATCACAAAACATCGTGTCGTGGTCGTATCGTGTAAATAAATTCCATTATTACTGCAGCGCACAGAGTGGTCGTTAGGAACGTGAGCAGAAACGTAAATTGGAATGACCTATGGGTATGATTAAAGCCTCTTGTCGTGGTTATCAAAAACAACATCTTGAATACTGAGAGGTGGATTATGGGGCTTTATTTTAAGAAAAGGTTTGAAATATTAAAGGGAATGTATGAGTTATGTGGTATTTTCTTATATTAAATTTTTTGTATTCTTGTAGCATTCAGATGCGGCGTGACTTGACTTTTAGATAAAAAGCCGATTTGTCAGTCTGACTTTTGACTTTAGTTTTGATCAGAATGTTTTCAGTAGTTAAGAGATTCAAAAACTTTATCCCTAAATCGTATGTATATGATTAATTTAGTAAGATATATATATACATAAATACTTTATGTATCCATTTATTTCTCCACGAGATAACACAGAAATATTGCGCACGTTACAAAATCCCTTGCTCCCTTGCAAAACTGTCGTAGAAACTATATCTCCTGAGGATGCTCCGGTGTCGAAGTGAAACGTGCGTAGAGTTTGTGTGGTGTCTTGTGGCTTTAAGGTTTTCCTACTTATGCATTATATATTTGAGTGTGGTCATATGTCACCGTAAAATTGTAATAGCCTTTATATTACAATTTACTAATGCGAGATTGTTAAAAGTCGAAATCTTGTAAATCGCAACAAAATTGAATTTATTCCGATATTCTATCGAAATAATCCAAATTGCTTATGTTGGTTTAGCTAGGCAAAATTTTAATAATTAGTTGTAGTTAGTTGTAACATATTCTATTCAAACTAGCGTCAAATAATAAAAATACTAAACCTATTCTAACCTAACTCTTGTATGTAGTTATGTTTTGTATGGCGTTTACAATATACGTATCGACAATTTCGCGAGTAAGATTGTAATATAACGGTATTGACAATTTTACGGTGACATGTATGGAAGATATGTTGCTGCATGGGATACAAGACATATGCCTGTTATTGTCATAGACTAATGGAAATATTGTTCTGGAATTCCGTAAAGCAACACCCGAATCAAGTAATTCTATTACTTTAAACGAGACAGAAATATTTCGTTGCCGTCATTTAATTAAAATTGAAATGCAAATATACCTGAACGATGGAACTGTAAAAGTAAGAGCTGTATCAACATTACACGAACCTTCAACATAATCATACAACTGTAACAGCGTCATGAAGCACTCAAAACGATCCTTATTACGTAACGCATTAGCGAAGGCCGTAAACGTATTATTGCGAACATTACAGAGACGGTCTTCTCATTTCGTAATCACTATACCCATTAACGGAATGCTCTTGGTAGGGTTGTCATCCCCAAAAGAGGCTAAGATCTTAAGTGGAAAAAACCAGGAGAATTGAGCTAAAAGCTTGGACGCAATGGCTTAGCATACATGACTGCCTACTGTCTGGAGAGGACATGTTTTCTTGTGGGTCATATTATATACTGTTTCTTTAAAACCCAGGACATTGCCCAAGATGTATTCAAAACTACCCAAGAAACCCTAAAAAAGGCCAGGTTATTTCAAGATATCAAGGATTGCCATGTTGTTTGACAACCCTATCTTAAAGAATTTAACTCATTCTGGGTATAACCTTTGAATGTTCGATAAGGTGGTATGAGTACTTGCTAGATGATAATTTTATGGCGTATCTCAAGGTAAGGCTTTAGATAGGCATAGCGATTCTGCAGTCATTAAAATGAAGAGGGCTTTAAAGAGTCCATTCAAAGAAGTTATAGTATAACTTAAATACCCTAGAGCGACTGTTTTAATGTATGATTTTAACTTCAAAATGTTGTAGAGTATAAAGATTATTTCTAGCTTCTTAGTGTACTTTTGAAGTCGGTTTAATTTTTTGTTAAAAAGTTATTATTTTATACTTTTTTTTCAGATCAATTCTTTGGTAACTAGCTTTGAATTGTGTCAATTTAATCTTCTTACTTTCCTACTCTATGAAAATTTAATGATAAAAATGACACGTACTGTATTTTATAGACACGCCTTCACAAAACGAGTCAATGCAAGGGACCTTGGAGTAATTTCAGTTGAGGCTTCCTATCACGTCAATACAAAGGCCATATATGACATTAAGACACATGCATCAAGCATTTAGAATGGAGGAAATAACCATTTCACGATGGTACCATCTCGACGACGAGTGCATGGTTATTTCCTCATTATATTTCAATGATCGTTCTGCATTTTTGTAGATTATAAACCGATATAGTTAAGGTCGCATGATTTTAGTGTTGTGGATGTACTTATATTTTTATTTTTGGCATAGGAAAATATTACACTTACACTAATGTTAAAAAGATTTGATTGTTTGTTTGTTTGAAATGAAAAGGCTCCGAAACTACTTGACCGATTTGAAAAATTCTTAGCTAAGTTACACTATCTCCGGTGAACATAGGCTATTTAAATTAAAAAAAAAAAGTTAGGAATGCCTGTGCAAAGCGGTGGTCTGCTAGTAATGAATAAAGAAGCTTCTAATTTGGAAATAAACAAACCGTAAAAAATATGTTTTGCAAAGTAGGTTTAGCGACTTTAGGTGCTTTATAGGTGCTATATAGAAATAAATAAATAAATAAAATAAATAAATATATACGGACAAATCACACAGATTGAGCTAGCCCCAAAGAAGTTCGAGACTTGTGTTATGGGATACAAATATATTTAACAACCCACAAAGTTGTATAAACAATGACTTTGTTTTGATGATGTCAAGGTCAATACTTATGGTTAAAATCCTATTAAGGAACCGTTTCAAAATAATATTTTAGTAAAATTTAAATGTATGTTTATTTACTATGATAGAGTCATAAAATGAAATATGAATTGTTTGCAGTTTATCATCATTGGACAAATACTTTGGGACAAGGATTTTTTATAAAAATAAACTAGGTAGTGAACAAGAAGTCTCTTTATTAATATTTGATAAGCAGGAAAAGCCTACTTGCAAAACCTTATTAGGTTTTGTAATATATAGAAAAAAAAGATATAAGTATTATCGTAAAAGTCTTCTGTGCAGTTTAGTAAACGGATAACTAATTAAAACCGAAGTCGAAGTTGTTACGGTGTGTGTGATATGTATTTTTATTGATTTTTTTTTATAATTAATGTGAGTAAATGTAGTTTAGTTTTTATAATGAGTGTGCTTCCATCATAGACACTTGGCATTCTTTAGCTCTTTTTCTAGTGGTCGGTTCCTGTAGGTGCTTCAGAGAAAAATTCAAGTTGTCACTTGTTATCACTTTGATACTTAGCTAACCCTTATGGGATATTAGGGTTAACGCTATTTTATAATGTAACTCTGTTTATTAAAATAAATTAATTTGAATTTTGAATTTTTAAACAGTAACCCTTGTATATTAAAGGTATTTATGTATATGTTTGAATGTGTGTTTGATTTTAATGCTTTTAATAATTCACTGGCGTCAATAGAGGCTATAAACCAAAACATAAGAAAATCGGCCAAGTGCGTGCGAAATAGTATTGTTTACTAAATGATTAAAGGTCATGTAGAGTCGGTTAAACAAATATTTTAGATTTCATTTAGGTAAGCTTTAATTTACTAGAAGCAACTCTATTGAATATTTTGGAAGTCCGTAGTCACATCATTGTTATGTTTATAAGCAAAATTTTTCGAGAAAAAAAATTGTTTATTTATAACTTATACCTAGACGGGTAGATACAAACAGATACTTCTTATTTTAAGTAATGGTGATTATTATAATATTAATAATCCGAAAACATTTTTTTCGTCTTCATCTATTTCATTGTACAATAACGTACATACTGTATTTCTCTCTAATACCGCAATTAAGATTAGATTTGAAATTTTAGATTACGATCACATTGAATGTTTCATAATAGGCGTATGTGGCAATTGTAATTTTAAGTAATAGTTAGTAAGAATTTAGTAGAACAGTTGTATTTTTCTTCTATCTAGTGCTATCGGTAGGTGCCTATTTTTAAAAATAAAATAATAATTATTTTGTTAAAACTTTAATAGCTAAGCGGAAAGGGAGCGATCCGAGGGTGTGAGGGTTAAGTATCCTTAAGTAAGATTTGGCAAATCTAAAATCGTGAATCTGTTATTTTTTTCTTATACTACTTATTTTGAAAGAGTTACATCAATGTAAGGTAAAGTTATATGTCAGTTTGAGGACATACATCTTACTCTGATTTTGTAATTCTTCATTACCAGCAAATTATTTTTTTTTTGAAAATCCGAAAACCAAGCCGGTGAATCTTTGAGCTAGAACTAGTTCTAGTGCTGTTGAACTAACTTTATACTGTTATATTTTAAAATACATATTTTTTAATTTTCATAATACAAGCATTAGCCTAATTACTTAATAAACTCATTTTAAAAGACATTGTAAGTCATAAAAAATTTCTAATGACCATAACTTATTCTTTTTTCAACATGATAGTGCTAAATAGATTACATAGTTAATTGCAGTACAATTACATAAACTGTGTGGTTTAATGTGTTGATACGTCGATTGTGAGAATATCGTAAGGTTAAATGTATGCTGAGATGTAGAATACTGTAGTTGAACCAGTTGGATAGATCATTTAGGAACTTTTAGCTAAAAATGCTATGGACCCCGAATCTCAAGAGGCCCAGTTCCCCAAAATATCAAGCCAAGTTTTATAAGTGCAAAATTTATGACATATTTTGAAAGATATGTAAAGTCTTAAAGACCCATTTTACCTGTCCCTGCAGTTGGACTAGAGGTCCTTCCCTAAGCGTAAAGCGTATGCTTTGTGCTGCTCTGCGGAAATACGAGCTATATCTGCGTACGCTTAGCTTAAGAGTCGCACGACATTGAAGATAGTATGATATAATATGCTGCAATTATGTAAGATGCTTTTTCGTTTCGGTTATCTTTTTTAACCTCGATCGATACTTTAAGTAAAATTATTTTTTTGTGTTACTGTTGCTTGCGAAATGGTAAATAAATACTATATAAATATGTTCTATATAATATAATATATATAATAAATAAAAATCTTTGTATGTGTGGTGTGTGTTTGATAATTTTTATCTGGATTTGATTGGTATAAGAAAATATTGTAAATAATACCTACTCATATTTCATACCGTTGAGATATTAAAGTAGATATACTATATAAATATAAAAAAAACTCTTTTTCTATGTTTTTTGTCTGATAGAAGAACGTTAATTAGTTTAGCTAGTAGTATTAGAATTAATATTTCTATATTTTCATGTTTTTAAATAGTACTTATAATTAGTAACAAAACAACAACAAAAAAAAACTATAGCAAAGACTATGAGAAATGTATTTTTTTCTCATTTATGAATTGTAGTTAATTTTCTCAACATTTTTAGTTTACATCAGGTAACTATTAGGAAGCTACATAATTTTAAACCGATAGGAAATATATTGTTATTCATTTTGTTTTTTAAATATTTTTCTTCACTTACTTGAATTACACGAAGGCACAGCAATAAACAGTATCAAACCCGCATACACTGTCAAAGTCGTTAAATTTTGTACACACGTCCCCATTTTATTATTTTTATTCCACATGTTAATTTAAACTATTTCTTTAAATTTAAATTAACAATTTAAAACACTATAACATTATTTTATTTATTTCCACAGTTTCATTTTTTATTTTTTTTAAAGTGTCACAGATTATTAATTTTATTTTGACGTTTAAATTGGCGCGTAAAAAGCGCGAGCGGAGACGCGCGGCTCATGCGCGCAGTCCATATGTTTTGAACAGTGAACGATCGCACCGTATACAGCCTTATTGTGCTTTAATTTATAAACATCAATCGTGTTCTACTTTACATTCATTTATTGTCTTTATAAGATTAATTTAACCTACATTGTAATTTTAATAAGTTTACTTCTGGTATGGGTTCTGTAATTAATATCTATATATTTTTGTAGTTAATATATCACTTTAATGATAATGAAATTTATATTGTATATTTTGACCTTATCTTTTGTATTTTTTTAAAAGGACACTTTCGTTATTTCTTTTTGTTTTGCTTAAGGCTAATTTATTTAACCTAAAGCTGAAAATCCATTAAATTCACGTTTCAAAATTATTATGATTCTCTAATAATAACTTTGTTAAAAAAAGATACGTATTGTTTAGCTTATTAAGTAATATTTAAACGTTTCTTACACATCTGTTACATATAAAAAATATTGCTTCTTTTATAGGCCGTTCATTTTAAGTGTCTATCAATAAAGTATATAATATTTTATTATCTATTACACAAAGCTCGGTTCTACCTTTTTTTTAAAACATGAATAGGTATGTTGGTTATTCGCCTTTTCTTTTATTTTTGTAAGAAACATCTATGAGCTAAATACTATTTAATTTTAAGTTGTCGCCATTCGTGCTTTTTTTATTCATAATCAAGAATCATATTATGATTAGAGAGAAACGTTAAACTAATTAGAGGTTGACGAATTGTAAAGAGTTACTATAAAACCATCAGCATGATTCAAAAGTGCCTTGATGGCACTTGCAATCAAAATAAACTACCTATATATCCACTTACTTTTTGAGGTGTGTTGAGTTGCATGAAATAAGCTGTTTATGTTTTTGTTATAAAGAGAAACCATTAAATCGAATTGCTTAATAGGTACGTAATTTTGTTTCCTTCTTTTGTTATTTCAAATTGAAAACCAAACTACTGAACAGATTTAGAAAAAAAACAAATCCACGGAAAACTAAAGGTAAAGGTAGGTACTAAACTAAAATGGGTTAGTTAAATAATGAAGTTATATAACATTAGGTACCTACAAGTTCTATTATATTAATAAAACTTCTATATTATATATAGTATATTGACCTTACCTTATGCAAAAAAAGATATAAAAAAAAATAAATATCGCCTAAATTAATAAAGCTTTTAAAGGTGACATTAATGAACCTTACATTATGCCTTTACGTATATCTAAACGTTTTAAAACGCCGGTTTTACATTAGTGGTCAACAAAGATAAAAGCCTTAATTACAACGCCCAAAAGGTTCAGAAATCTAATAAAGATTATAATTAAATATCGATAATGTAATTGTTTCCTAAAATCTGTATTATAGTAAGTCTGATTGTTTGTGCGTTTGCAACTATGAAAGTATATTTTTAAATTATTTTTTTACGATTTAGAACTGAATGTGACTGGATAGTGAGGTAAAGGCACCTATTTCCGTGGTACTTGAAAAATCGGTTAGATTAAAAGAATTATGAATTTATGTATTATTCTTTGAATTAGGTGCCTTTACCTAATACAATAGGTATGTCATAGATTTTAGGAGATATTAGCGCTTTGACATAATTTTATTAATTTGATGTTAACTACATAGCTTTTGCCAGCAACGCCGTTTATGCAGAATTCTGTATGGAAAAATGAAATTTATAGGAAACAGATTTTATGTGAAAAGTACAAAAAGGTAACTGTGAACATTTACAAACTTTTGCGTTGCGTTTATCTTATGCTATTTTAAAGTAAGTAAGTAGTCGCGGTAAGTAATTTTATTTGTTGGGCAGTAAAATTAATACAAACGCCAGTTTATGAAGTGGGCAGTAATAATACTCAAAATAATATTATTTTTGTCACCCAGACAAAAATAATTAATGTTGCGGTAAAAATAATTATTGGGCAGTTTAATGTGTAGAACTATTAGATCAGATTCGGTGATTTATTTCTTAATAAATAGTATATCTGTAACGTCTCCGGCGCTGTGGGATGAGCAGCCTGTCCGCCTTTGCGTAACAAAGCACAGGCAGCCATGCTCACCTCCGCAGCTTCGTTACGACAGGCGGAGGCTGCTCCCCCTCCGCGCCTCCGGATTCATAAAAACACTCTAGGGGTGGTACAGACAAGTACCAGGTGGAGTTGGGGTT
>DVXP01001367.1:0-15317 GCA_018235645.1 Junonia grisea | reverse complement strand
CCATACCTTCTCCCTAATAGGAGAAGAGGCCTATGCCCAGCAGTGGGATATGTACAGGCTGTGTTACGTGTTACGTACCAAACCAAAGAAATCTAACATTTTGTTAACAAGTCGTGGCTTATACTTAAAGGCTCCAAGACAGATGTTTTATCTTTAGAATTAATATGAATTACTTGCAAAAGAAGTCACGCCTGATATCTAGTCTATTTATAAATACACAGATACATTTTTATTGCAATATATAAGATCTATTTCATACTTTGTATTGCCAACAACAGTTCTTGTCAGAAACAATGATAAAACGTTTAAAGAAACATTGTCCCGACGCAAACAAACATGTCAATTAAAATAAAACCTGCTGACGTTTTTTACTTGGTTTTCTCACGTTAAATGTTGTTTTGCTTTCTATAGTCTTCCTAGATTTAAGTCTTTTTAACAGGTATGTTTTATATAAACATCTAATATAAATATGTGTTTGCTATCCTATTTAAAAATTGTTACAGAAGTTAACCCACCCACGACTCCTATTTACGTACTAAATTCAATTTTTTGTTAAGGGTTAACACGACAACATAATGAATAACTATTCCCTATTAAGACAATAGCTATGTATAACAATTATTTAATCCTATACATATTAAATTATTGTTCTAATTTAAAATTTAAAACTACAATATCATAATAACAACTTAGTTTTGACGAATGTAATGTTCATGAAAACATGCTATTTATTATTCTTTGTTTAGTCAAACAGAACTACTGAACGTCAACATCTCGCAAGAATATTAATAATTAAAATTTTCCACAAATCTGAATTTCTAGCTGTGGTTTCGCCCACGTGAGTTTTAGTTTCACTAACAAGAAAAATTAAACGTACTTACTCCAACATTGATTGTATAAAATTACGTACTTTTGCCATTTAAGGTCATTGAACCCCAAAACTTTTAAGGGTATTAGATACCTAAAGGATAGTCCCTTAGGCATCAAACCACCGAAGCACTGCGAACGAATTTTAGTAATGATTAAACCACTTGAAACCAATATTTTAAGCAAAATTATTTAGTAAAGCTCTTTTTTAAACATTCCTAAACATTGAAAAAAATAAGCCTTGATATATTTAATGGGCTATAAAAGAATTTAATTCAATCTTGATATTTGTTCCAACAAATTATCGACATGGTATTTAAATACCGATATTATATGAGCTGAGTTTTAAAGTGTCAAATTTTTGTCACGAAACCGCTGTTTCTAAAAATGCGAAAAAAATCACGACAGTAGTACATATAATGAATTTAAAACATGTTAGTTGTTACGATATAAGTTAGTTTTAAAGATTAGATAAAAACGTGACCGTACGAGTACTTATATTATGATGGAAACTATGGAACCCTTCATGCGCGTGGCTCGACACGCATTTGGCCAATTTTTTAAGAATATTGTCGGCAATTTGATATGTATTATGTTCTATATACGGAATTTATAAGATGGCATCATTAAGCTTCATTAATTTTATTTACAAATAAGTGCCACTTGCGATATTATAGAGATGTTTTAAAGTCTTCGCCAACAAAGTCTTTCACTTAATGAATACTACTGAGAAAATTGCAATTAGAAAAGCTTCTAGCCTTTTTCACGTTGACAAGACTATTCATAAATAATATTCTATTAAATTCCCAGCGGGCCTTACTTACGCTTTGCTGAAATATTTTTAGAAAATGAACTTGGAACTAATTTTAGTATGATCATTTCCGTTTAAAAACAAATAACTAGATTAGAAATAGATATTTATGCCTTCTCAACCGACCGTTGTAGAGGCAACACCTCCTGAGGATGCTCCGGTGTCGGAGTGAAACGTACGTAGTTTCTGTGTGTACATCATACCAGACAGATTTATACTGTTTTCGCGGATTATAGCAAAATAAATATTTAATTTGATATTTATGCCGACAATTAATGTAACTAGATTTTTTTTTCCATTTTATTTTCCATTAAAAATAATTGTTCAGTTAGCTCTCTTTGAGAGATAAAACACAAAACGAAAGTCAAAACGAATTTACCCAAATATTAAATAAGGAAAACAAGGAAGATGAAATATTGTTAGTAATATACTTTCAGCGGAATGAGGTAAACAGATGGATGACGTACAATTTACAGAGGGGCGGTTTAGTGTAATAATAAGACCCTCTGATATAAATAAAGCAAAGCTAGGGTACTTTATTTCTTGGGTCACTTCTCGAGCGATTGCCACTCACCTGGACAAATGGGGCACACGGTTCATGGGGCTGGTAAATGCCAGATTAATGACGTGAGCGTGTCGTTTACAATTACGCAAGTCAGTTTTATTTATGCATTGATTTTTGAAAGATTGAATTTAATAAGGAAATTTAAACTCATTAAAAATTTAAAATATAAGTGTTATATAGAAGATAAATAATTTGGCAAGTGTAGGTATTATTTAACTGAGCGTTATTTATTGTATACGTTATGTCAACTTATGTCTTACTAGCTGACCCGGCAGACTTCCGTATTGCCTCAATTTAGAACGTTTGTATGGGACTATAAAAGGGCTGTTTTTAGAGGTTTCTAGGAAATTATTTGAATTTTTCTTACTTTTTAAACCTTCCCTAGAACTCCACGAAAATTTCAAGAACAAGATAACATAAATCTGTTAAGTCGTCTTTGAGTTTTAGCGAGACTAACGAACAGCAATTCATTTTTATATATAGAGATTAAGTAACTGCGTCTCAAGCGATATTTTGATTACTATAAGTACATGACTAGAATCAAGCGAATGGAAACTGGTAAAATTACGGAATTGGTAACTATCAAAAATATCAAGTAACAGCGTAACCACGTAAATGCAGACTTAGCACCAAGTACAACATTGCCTTCATTCATGTTACCTTTTAATCAAAACTCTGAGTAAGTAGCTAGTACAAACTTTCTAGAATTTTCTATTGAACACAATAACAAACTTCATTATTTTCTTTGAAAATTCAATTTCAATATCGAAACACGGAATTGAAATTTGCAGAGAAAACTTTTTCCGAGTAAATATTATCATTTGAAGAATCAATCATCCGTACTGGTTATTCGTTGTAATCATCCGTGAAATACGAAGAGAAGGGGAAGATTACATGCGTGATGAAACGTGACAAGAAGGGGGTGCACGTAAAACGAGATATTGAATAGTGCAATATATTTTTATGCTTAAATTAGCAGCCTGCGTCGACTTCGCACGGGGATTAAAGTAATATTACAAAAGATCGTCAACTTTTATGAAATTTTAATATGGCCTATGGTCACCGGAGGTTAGTGGGTCTTCGTAAAAGTGAAAGTATTTTTTAAGTATCAGTCAATTCAAACAAACAATCAAATTTTGGCTTTTTATAATATAAGTATTACATTAAATTCAATCATCAAGCTATCAAGATTGAATTCAAATTGATAGGTATCAAAATAGTGTCCTCGTAGGGGTCATGTAAGTTTGGGGGTTCTCTCTCTACTCAACGCGATGAAAGACGGGATAAAACTGAAAATATTTACATACATTCACTTGTTTTAATAATTTAGTGATTTCGTGGGGGTCGCGTATGTTTGGGGCTTCATCCCATCGTGATGAAACGCGGGTAAAATTTAAAATATTTATATAAATTCACTTGTTTTAGTGATCACGAAGGGGTCGTGATATTTTGGGGTATCTACTTAACGTGACGTAATGTGGGTTAAATTTTATTGTAAATATTTAAATTAATAGACTTGATTTATGAATATTTATTACACATAAAGGAATTGACGAACTATACTAGAAGCTGGAACGTAATGCCTCAACAGTTTTTGGCACGGCCTGTGAAACATTGGGTATCTTTGATTCACATCACGTAATACAGGTTTTCGGTTTAGTTAAATAACCACTCTGAATTTAAATCTTGTATTTCTTGTGTGTATAAAAACATTATTTACCTTTTTCTTACAAAGGAATTCATTTTATTTTAAATTATTTATAGTAAAAAGATTACTGTTCCTTCTTTTTACTGTTTCGTTTTGCAGTCTCTGTTTTTAAATGTTTTGATCACATGACTACGGCTATCCTCAGATCAGATGAGGATATTTTCTCATTTCATACTTTTCAGAGCGTATTTCCGTAGTAGGATTTTAGTTTAGAAACTTAATTTTTATTCAGTTAAGGTAACTAGTTATCGACTTCTTAAAACATAACGTATATTGAAATAAAATTATAATATTGTTTCTTCGATATACCTACTGGTGTTAGTTGATAATCTTTTTTATTTCTATTTTCTTGTATTATCTATACGAATAATATAAAAATAGAAAGAGGAATAGAATCACGCGAAGCCGTAAGAATACAAGTAGGTATTGAAATAGCTTGTATTACATAAGTGTAATAAAATAACCTCGTTAATTTATTTTGTATAAATGACTTATAGGATTACTAATTAAATGAATTTGTGAGGATTCTGTCCTAAAAATAACATTATTCACCTTCGTCTTCGGTGTAAGACGATCTCCTATACCTACTTAAGATATGGAAATTAGATGTTTATACCTAGTAAGTTTGTTTATTTTATTATTTTTATTGTTTGTATGTTTCTGTAACTTTCACACCGCAAGCGCAAACGGTTCACTATGAACTTTTGCAGGCAATGTAAGAAGACTAGATTAATTTTTTGGTTTTTGGTTTGGTAAAAAATAACCTTCTAGTTAGCAGGCTATTTTGAACCCGAAATAATGAGAATTTTTACCCAAAGCGATAAACAACATCCACGCAGGCGTAACACAATTTAATAAAAAAAAAAAATAAGAAACCAATAAAGATCCTTTAGAAACATATCGTTAGACACATACATATGTACAAGTTTTGACTTGTCTTGGAGTTTGGAAATTACCCATAAAGTTTTTATTTCATAAGTACCGATAGTTTGTGCCCCCCATGTGGGGTTTAGCTTGTGTTAGTTATATTGTACAAGAAATACAAATTAAAGGGTAGGGTTACCAACCGACCTGGTTTCCCGGGACATGTCTTCGGTAGTGCGCCGCGGGCTGCTGGGATTATTTTTAAGGAGGGATTTAGTTTTAAGCGTCGTGGGTTTTTAACTTCATATCCTAGTTTTTTTTTCAATTTGGAAACGTTGGACAAGTACAAATCAATCAATGACTATGCTTATACTATTCCTAATAGATCGGAGTAGCTATTTTTAACGTTATTTCACATTATTTACTAACACGTGTTGTCGGTTCTAATTTATGTTGTCATTTTCATGATGTATATAATTTGAATTTTAATTCTGTACGTCATTTCGTTTAGTGGGTAACTATTTTTATTTATAGAAATCACGACAATCGTAATTTACAGAGTTTGCTTTGATTTGCATACTAATAGAATTTCGTTTTAAAAATATAAACACGCTGAGTTAGCTTGCAACAAATGTAAACAATCAGTTATATCGTGATTATAATGTAACTAGCTGTTGTTTAGCTTCGATTACGAATATTTTACTTAAATTTTTTATTTGTGTGCGGAACCGTATTAAAGTACCTTATTTTATTCTTTTTTACATTATCTATCTGCGAGTGAAAGTCCCGTCACAATCGGTCTAGCCATGTTAATGAACTCTGATCTAAAGAAAATACAATTGTTGCAATTTCCGCAAACAAAAATCAATATTTTCTATGAAGACATTTATTTATTCGTGCTATTAAAAAAAGGGCTAAGGTGGGGAAAGTGACCTTTTTATTTAACTTTTTTTATTAAGCTACCGGCATATTCGCTCTGGATTTTTCTTTGAAAGGACCGAGGAGGGCGGTGTAGCCTTGCAGTCCCGGTTTTAGCACAATAAAAAAATATTGTCACATTAGTACCTAATGGCTAATAGGTAGCATGTTGTAATAACAAAATGTAAACACACCTAAATGTATGAAATATGCAGTTAAACGTACGCTATTAGATTTTCTCGGGCTACTGCTATTTTTGTCGGCGATATTTTACGCTGGTTGAACTTTAAACTCGATATTTTCTTTGAGCATCGTATAATATGTAAAAAATGCTGTTCCATTTTTTTATCCGTGTTTTTTTTCAGTATAGGTACCTCAAGTTTTTATCAACCTTATTACAATATATTATTTTACAAAAAAAACTGTGGTAATTTTAATTCTATGACGATTTTAAATTAAGTTTTTTAACGATGAGGGGTCAGACGGACGGGCAGACAAACTGAACTTTACTACCGTGTATTTTACAAGTAAGTCTAAAAGGTAAATATGACTTTAAAAGACATTTAATTAAATATTATTTATTATAGATTATACATTATAAATATTTCGACTAATTCTTAATTTTACCTTAACAAATACACGATCGATTTGATCATGTATTTGTGGTAAATTAAATATAATTAATTCTAATATCCTCATTTATATCTGATAAATGAGGATATTTCTCTACTAAGGTAGTTGTTGCGGTAAAATTATGTGAAAAATTTTAATTCCACTCATGTACCTACTAGACTAAAATAAACACATCGTACAGTAATATGCATACAATAAAGCCATAAATACTACGAATCATTATCTTACTATTAATTATTTTGTTTCTTATTACATTGTTTGCTCCGTTCAGATCAATCGTACAGAACCTTGTAGTAAAGAATAGTCTATAGTCTGCCCCAAGCACCGCCCATCATTTAATTGTGCGATTTTATTACTATGGGGCTATAAAATCGGCCCAGATCGCCAGTGAATAGACATACACATCCGAACTATTAGCACTTTGAAACGCGACGGATAAAAGATAATCAAATCATAAGTTACTAACCTTATTTACACGATCACAATCACCGAACAGCAGGAGCCACAGGATCTTAGAATATCAACTGATAATAGAGAGAAACGATGAAAGTGTTGTTGTTTTTTATAATTCACTGTATTTTAATAGATTAAAACCGCGGTCGCGTTTTTTTTCGCGCGTTAGAATTCTTAAGACGTGATCTACACGCGATATTCGTCCGCGGACTGCGAGAATGAGAACGAGACATAAACCGATGTGTGGCAGGTGACCCGCGGCGCGCATGCGTGAACCACAAGGTCGTCCATGAAAAGTCAGTTTACAAGCCGCGATTTAGTGATTACATTATTTCGATTCTTATCAAGTCGGATGTGCATTATTGAGACATCGATTGTGCTGATAAAGTTAATCCGGTTTTATATTTTTACTAACTTTAACAATTATTATACTGTCTGTAAAATATCAAAATCTTGAACTGTATATTTTTTGTTTCTTTATTTTATAATATAATTTTGTGTCAAATATCGTATTTGTTATATTAAGATATTTAATTTTTTAGGAAATGGTGCAGAAAATAAAATACAATATTGTAACAAAAAATATAATAAAAATTAAAGTTCTTTAACAAACTTATAAGCATCGGAACTTACAAACCTATTATTACAAAAACTTAACAAAACATAAGAGATCATAGTAAATAAAGCTCATAGTTTTATCTGGTCGTATGTAAACAACGTAACGATTTATGTAACGTAAAATATTTCATAATAAGTTTTTCTTTGTAAATAATCAGTAAATGAGCGTATTCTTAAAGAATAAAAAATATAATGTCTTTTCTTACCTTTTAGGGAATTTGTCTTTTAGGGCTTAGCTATGATATCAGTGCATACGTAAAGACATAATTTTAAAAATACAGAACTTATTTAAAATTTTCTTCTTTTCCACTAAAATTCTATAAAAAGTTAAATAATAATAAATTAAATAACTTATTACAAATTATTCTACATTTCTAACAACTTAACTTGTTAGGAACGAAAAATAAATAAATAAACAAAATTATACGTAAACTTCAAAGTTAATAACAATAAACCTGTTGTAATAAGTACAAAAAATTGTAACCAGAGTTTTATAAATTATAAATAAAGAAAAAGTACAACGAAACACTGAATATGTATATTAAAACCTTAACCACAATTTATAATTATGCAGAGTCAAGGTTTTATATTACGATTATTGGTAAAAAAAATATGCTTAAACTCTATTATTAGTTATTAATAAAATCAGTCTTTAATATTAAAATTTGTTAAGGAAAAACGCAATCCTATTAAAACTATTGTACGAATATAAGTTCCGTACATTAATTATTTCTATGACTAATATTAATCATCCTGGTTTTTCGCATACTTGAACTGTGATCGTGACAATATTTACGTTATGCCAAAGATATTACTAGACATAATGACAATTGACAATTTATGCAATATTTCCATAATTATCAATTCAATTATTAAATTGATTTATTTTTTTATGTAATAAAAACAAAAAAGTTACGTTACGTTTTTTTCACAATTAAAAGACTAACGAAAAATAAATAAAATTATACCATCAAATTAAGAGCCTTCTCCTTTTTTGTAGTCACTAGAAATAATTAATTTACTTTCTATAAATCCGAGAAAATAGCTCTACTATTAAGAGTAGGTATCGAATCGCGAATATAAATAACATATTATAACAATAGAAATTATTGTAACGATATGACGGCAACGTGTCGTAGTCGTTACGTGCTATGTAAATAGCTTTTCAATGATTGCTATTAAAAATACTAGATGGCGCTCACAAAGAGTCAAATAAAATAATAAACGGATAACGGAGTAAAGTAAATGGACCACGACCAGCCACTGTTCTAAAGCGATCTTCTTTTCTTTAATAACTTTTTCGCGGGCGGAATTTCCATATCGTGGACATCATTACAATGTCGCTTCAACTCAGAATATTTCCTGAATTTCGAACCGCAAATAAGACAGTCAACTATCATCTTTCTAACGTTATGTATTCTCCACTCGTGGTCCCATTTCTCTTTCAATGTTTTGAAGTAATCGTGACAGAATCTACACCGAAAACGAGACATTTCGCGAGTGTGTGCACATTTCACGTGTTTGTTCAACATCGAGGGGAAATGGAACTCTTTATCGCAATAAAAGCACGGG
The DNA here is from genome assembly GCA_018235645.1 of Junonia grisea. Taxonomy (NCBI): domain Eukaryota; kingdom Metazoa; phylum Arthropoda; class Insecta; order Lepidoptera; family Nymphalidae; genus Junonia; species Junonia grisea. The sequence continues at coordinate 6,308 of DVXP01001367.1, read as the reverse complement.
ATCGGCGAGTTGTTATTGTGATACTCCATGTGCTGTGTTATCATCTTTTTGGAATTGAACTTACGTTGGCAGAGGTCGCATTGGAAGAATGTGGTGCCGTGGATTTTTTTGTGCTTCGAGAAGTTGCTGGAATCGCTGAAGGATTTGTCGCAAAAGGTGCATTTGTATAAGGTGAGTTTGGCGTGTTCTCGTAAGTGTGCCTTGTACCTGTCCACCTTGGTAAAGGTCTCTGTTTGGCAGACTTCGCACTGTATGGTGAGAGTGCCGTTCTTGTTTACAGGCGTTTTGGCGAGCGTGCTTCTTATGACGTGCTCTATGAGGTGACGCTTCAAGTCGCCGACGCGGTCGAACGTTTTCAGGCAAACGTCACATGTCTGGAAATGTAAAAAAAAAATAATTGTAAGAAATATTTTTTAGGTTTTTTTTTTATGTGAAATAAAAAATAAATTATTTTTTTTTTGAATTTTCTTTTTTATTCTAATTTTAAATTATAATTATTTGAATTAATTTATTATTTGAGAATTTCAAATGGCAAAATAAAAAAAAAATCTAATAAGAATTTTTTAGTCTCAATTATTACAAATTTAAATCAATTAAACTTAATAATTGCTCATATAAATATGTAAACACATGTGATTTCACTTATAAAATGTTATTAATTAAAAAATAATACACAATTAAACCAAAAATACTCATTAAAAGATAATAAATTCGTAGATAAGATTACTTTGTTTACAATGATAATTTATATTAATATTAAAAATGAGAAACTGTGTTGTTTGTCCGTCTAATTTATTCCTTTTATACCTACATGGCTGTACAAAATTTGCCTATCTTGCAAGAAGATAGGCTACTTTTTTAATTAAAATAAAACTTGAAATGCATCTTTTTCAAGTTTCATAGGGGATGAAAATTAGATATAATAGAATTTAGATAATTGTAATAAAATTCAGAATAAACTATACCATATACAACATTACTAATAATTATTAGTATTTAATAATTTATTAAATAATAATAATATTAATTAAAAACATTACTAATAATTTATGATGACATAGTTGCATAAACTAACTAGTTAATAAAATTAATTATAATAAAAAGATAAGACATACCTTTTTATACCTTTTGTGACGTCGTGCCTTTTTTGAATGAAGCAGAAAAATCTTATTAGACATGACCTTCGCAATCACAGAGTCTGCCTTTTGAATTTCATCCATTTTAGACTCATCATTATCAATAAACATACAGTCTTCCGGCGGTGGAGTCAAAGTGTCACTCTCACTTATCAAATCACCATCTAAAGATAGAGTAAATTCAGATTCACTAGTTTCTTTCACATCTACATCTTTATGAGACAACTTATGTTGTTCCAACTCGGAATAGCTACACGCTGTAAACTCGCACACATCACAAATAAAAACAAAATGTATTTTTGCCATGTGAGTCTTTAATTCTTTGAAACTAGAGTATGTTTTTGTGCAGCAAGTGCACTGGTGTTTTCTTTGGTGTATCTTACGATGATTCCGTAGAGTAAATTTTGATGCAAACACTTTATGGCACTTGTTACATTCCAGTTCTGGGTCACCATGGCCTAGGCAATGGAGTTCAAATTTTTTCTGGTTTTTGAGCATTTTCCCACAATCCGTGCACATGAATTTCACTTCGCTTACTGTATCGGTACCGAGAATAGGGATTTTAGGACTTCTATGACTGCCGACCATGTGCTGCTTGAATGTTGTTATTTGATCAAATATCTGTTTGCATTTGTCACATTGGTATTTCTTTTGATTTGTTTGACTTTCTGTAAGACAAAGATTTATTAAAATAATCTTTAGTAAGTAAATAAATAATGTAATATTTTATTTGTAAACAACGAATTCATGAAATATTTTTTAAAATTCTACTAGAAGAAAAATGTGTATCTAATACAAATTGAGATTAATAAAAAGAGATCAAAATAAAATAAAATTAACACCTACAACTACCTAGTAGGTATTTACTTAAATTATCATATTTTTAAGTGACCAATTAAACTCTGATTTAATGACTTTATCAGAAGATTACAATTAAACAAATAAAATTTATTTAAAATTCAATATGATCACAACAAAACATACCAACAATGACTTCATTATCTTTCCCGGTATCAACGCACTCTAAGGTAGGATCGTTGACAGCAATTTTCTGTATCGTCTGACCGTAGTGTGAGTCATGACCCAAGTAAAGTATTGTTTTCTGCTGCTTGGACAATGACTGAATGTCGGATGACATGAGCTGCTTCAATGCATCATTCTCACTTTGTATTCCAATGTATTTCAGTTCCTCCCTAGTTTTGTGTTCCTTCTCTTGCATTATTTCTTCCGGCAGATGAGAAAGGAACACACCGCATTCAAACTCATCGTTTTCATACAGATTCTGATCTGTCGATGTTGATTGTGTGGGCTCGTTAACTTGGACTTTCCTAAACTTTTTGTGCTCAAATTCCTCTGCTGGAGAGTATTGAATGGACTCTTTGTAATTGTAAACATTCTGCGTTATGTATGTGTTGTGCTGTTCCACTGTTATGTGGCTAGAGTGCGACTGGTGGTACACTGAGTAATGTTCTTGGGACTCTACTGTATCGTAACTGTTGTAAACGTATGGGCTCCTCGCCGGATCTATCCACACTTGGGACTGACTGTATGAGGGATCGTTCTGGTTGCCCTCGTTTACTACGATGGGTGCTGTGCCGTTATCATTGGCGTCAGACGACTGACTCTGGGAGTCGGCCTCGTTTATGTTCACGTCGTAGTTGTCTATAAGCTTAACGTTACAGAAACCAGAGTATATGCACATTTCGTTTCCCTCGGTGTCCGGCGATGTTATATTTACATCTATGAACACATTGTCGGTCGCCGCGCAGTTCGTCTCCAGCGTGGTGCACTTTTTGGGTATGAGCAAAACCGGGTAAAGACCGTCAGAGTCCGTTATGTAGATTTCCTCTTCCATTTTTGCGTATAAAACCTTTGTAAACAACGAAACGACATAATGATCATATGTTCATTGTTTATAACGAAAAATGGCGGTAATCACATTAAGAAAATATTCGGGTAAAATTAGTTATAAGTATTAAAATTTTCTTACCACGTGTAAAGCGGGTGTCTTGAACGTTGTTGAAAATAAAAGGGACACCTGAAGGTATAACTCGAACACGAGTCATAATAAGAATTATATCTACCCTCCAATAATTAATTTTTTTGCTAAAAAGTCCGATGCTAATGATTCCAATAATTCCAATAAGAAATCATACAATTGGTTTTGTATTTTTTTCCCTTTTTTTTCTTTTTTTTTTAATTTTGTTGTTTTTTTTACAGTGAATGAAAATAACGGCGGCCATTTTTTACTAAATTATAACAGATGTTTTATGTTATTTTTTATCGACTTCATCTTGATCATAGATGGGACATTGATCCAATTAAAACATTGAATAAAACTTAACTAGGTAAATACACCTAACTAATTGAAAGTAGTTGAAATAATTTTTAAAGTTTAAAAAAATATTCTTTCAAAAGTGGATTTTGTTAAAATTATAACAGTAATAGGCATCATAAATCAGTACCTACAGGTATTAAGTATTAAACAGTATTTGATTATTTATTTTATCTTTACATGTCATTTACGAAGTTCAAGGATAGTATAATAATAGAAATACAAAAGATTTTATTTATTATTGTTATTATCTCTAGAAGACAACAATAAATTAGTATCAAAGTCAAGGAAGGCAAAGTTTAATTAACTCTAAATCACTATCATGTCGATAATCAATTATAAGTTTTCATATAAATACGGGGTAATTAAAAATTTAAGACATACAGTTTCCAGCAGAAACATACAAACATGTACATCAAGTTGGCAATTATATTCGTGATCCTTTGCCAGTATATCTATGGTATATAATAAAATACATTTTTCCCGCTTCAAGCCCTAACAAATAATTACTAATATTTGAAATGTTACAGGATCTCCGCTGGAGACAGCGCAGCCTCAGTACAATGTGAAGAGATTCCTGTCATCCCGTATCGTCGGAGGGGTGGACGCTCCTAAAGGATTCGCCAAGCACATGACGGCGCTAGTGTTCGGATACCACGTGAAGTCTCTCGCCTGCGGCGGCTCCATCATCAGCCAGAAACACATCCTGACCGCTGCTCATTGCATTTTGCCCTTCGTCATCTGGGACGAGCTGTCGCCGTAAGTACATCAAATATATTAAAACGCCTGTGAAAATATTATAGCAATCCACTTCAAACGTTTTTTGTTTTAGAAATCTAAAAGGAGTTATCGGTTCCAATTACTGGAATTCAACGAATATAATTACTTTTGCCGGTCATAAAACCCACCCGGATTGGAGTTGGGCTACCCTGAAGAATGATATCGGCCTTCTCATCACAGAGAAGGAGATCATATTCAACAAAAACGTAGCTCCCGTCAAACTGAACTTCGATTTTATCAAAGGTGGTGACATCGGCTACGTTACCGGCTGGGGTCAAGTTGGGGTGAGTGTTACTGGAACGATATTTGGTTTATAAAATTGAAACAGAATTATCATTAGTGTTACTTTAGTTATATTTCATTTTATAATGTTAATTAAGTTACTACCACCGACTGTTACCAAAACAGCACCGAGCGACGAACTACAAAGAAGTGAAAAAGAACCTTAATGAGATTAAAAGGGAGGGAGATGAAAGGATTAAATAGGGCTTTTCGATGATAGTTTTAAGTGATCTACATTTGTTCATGTTTACAGGTATACGAAGATATTCCTGCCGCTCTTCAGCTGTTGTACCTGAGGATTTTATCTCCAAAGCAATGTAAAATAGGTGTATTTATTGCAGCCCTCCTAACGAATTCAAACATCTACGTGGACTCTGAAGTAGAAATCTGTACTCTGCATTCGAAAAATCGTGGCATGTGCCGTGTAAGTCGTTTTATAATATTTATTTTATTTTTTTATTTATAATCATATTCTTTAACAGTTTTGGTCATACGCCTTATTTTATCTAGACATCCGGTAGGGTGTGAAGACAAATTCAAGCTAAAAGAACTGGTGAACAACACAGTTTTGGATTATTCCTTATATTAGATATTTAAAATTGTCTCTTTTACCTTTTGCGATATACCAAGTAGACTTACTACTACGGTGCTATGGTGCCACAGACAGACACACAGACAAACATAGCGGTCATACTTATAACACCCTTTTTTTTGGTCGGGGGCTAAAAATATGCACTATAAAAAATAGTAGCAGCTACAACTCCTATAAATATCTACGTTGATTTTGAAATGGCTCATTGTTTCTGTTTTAATAAAAATGAATTTAAATACAAGTTTAAATATTACAGAAAGGTCCACCATGGAAAGTTTTCTTTTGTTTGTTTTATTTTTTAATATTGTTTTCTATCGTAATGAAGCACTTTCAAAAACATTACCTTCATATCTATACCTTGTACATTCATATATACTCCTTCATACTAAACAGAAAAATTGCTTACAAAAGAAGCCTAAGTTAAAGTCTTAACTGCATATGAACACGACTTAAAGATTTTTTATTTGTTTTTACATTCTGTTTTGTTTCCAGGGAGACTCCGGGAGTCCGCTGAACTTAGTGGATACTCACCAGCAAGTGGGCATCGTGTCCTGGGGCTTTCCGTGCGCCAACGGCCATCCGGACATGTACGCGAGGCTCAGCGGCTTCAAGCTCTTCCTGAAGAAAGCTCTCGGGAAATATTACCAAGAGTAGAACTATTATATAGTTATATTATATAGTTAACATAATGAAACTGTTATATAAATATCGTCTTATATAAAATAGAAATATTATATTTGTGTTTTTAACTAAATCCACATTGACTTCTAATCAAGATTTTTTGTTAAAATAATGTATTTTGTGTATCAAAATAATAAACGTTTTTCGGGTATTTGGTGGTTTCCTTAAATATAATTAATTGTCGTTTGCCGTTTTAAATATTCTTTGTCAAGCTATGGGGAAAAGGTGGTAAAAATATTGCGTCATCGAAACTAGCTCAATCAAAAGTTAGAATCAGCCAAGTGCGTGTCGAGCCACGCGCATGAAGGGTTCCGTAGTTTTCATCATAATATAATATTTTAATATTCAAAACTAACTCATTTCGTAGTAACTAACATGGTTACCTTAGTTTTTTTAAACACGCTTTTATTAGCTCGGGATGTATTTATGTAATGGAATCTTTGAGCTCAATTTTCACCAGTTTTGAGAAATCCGATAAGTTTGGAACTTTGCACACGTGTCA
>DVXP01001366.1:0-15317 GCA_018235645.1 Junonia grisea | reverse complement strand
CGAGCTCGAGATGAATTTAAACACAAATTTAGCACTTGAAAATCCAGCGGTGCTAGCCAGGGTTTGAACCCGTAACCATTGGTTAAGATCCACGTGTTCGCACCACTAGGCCATCTCGGATACGGATATACTAACACCTAAATGCAGACTCGCTGCAGCATCATAAGGAAACCAAACTTATACTAAGAGGATAGGAACAAATACCCTTGTTTGTACAATTTTATTATTAGAATGATTTATAATGATTATTTCACCGAGCGAGAATCGACGTGGGAGCCAGACAAGTAACCGTCCGCATTAATTTTTTTATTAAAACATTTAATTATTTTCTGTTGAAACAAAACTTATGAGAAAGATAAACCTGACACTTTTTCGTTTTCGTTAACAGTATTTTTGGTTTCAACTATTCTTTAGGTAAGTCAAAAAAGCTGTAACCACTACCAGAAAGGTAACTTTAATAATAAATGATTTTTATTATATTTAGGTCTTCCGATGTACTGCCCCAAGTAGAGCTTAAAGCTTAAATTTAAACAACGCTTTGTATCTGAAACTTGACTATAGGTTTACCAACACTTTAGTCTACGACTCTACGCGTACAGCGCTCCTAGCGGAAAATATAGGAAATATGTATATGCTTTTATTATAATTTTTCTACTCATTTGACATTTTGACGTTTAAATATTAATCGCTAGGTAGTAGTTCTATTAAATAGTTAAAATTTTTTAGTAAGGCCCGTGATTGGTAGTTGTTCCTTTTAAATAATTTATTGAATTTATCGGTCAAAACTGAACTTCTGACTTTCCGATTTCGAGGCAAATTATAATTTATATTATTATATTTCATTAATTATGTCAATTAATTAATTATTTATATTATAGAAGGAAAAATGATGACATAAATAATCATTTTAATTACACATTTTGGATTGTCAGTACTGTTACCCATATAATAAATGAAAATAGCGTTTTTTTAGTTTGTATACTATTCCTTATTTCAAATATTTGAATCTGTATCCCGCGTACCGCTTATATGCCTACTTAACCACTGTGCCGCGACGACCAAGTTAAACGTACCGTGTGGTTATAAGCCCAGAATTTGTTCCGAAACAGATTTATCTCCTGTCGCTTTATAAAACTTTGCTTTTCTTTATATTTTGTTTATATTTACTATATATTATTATTACGTTTATGTTATTAACAAAGTCTTATTAATACTTTACACTACACATAATAATATGATAAGTGGACGTTAAATTACGCTCCGAAGCATAATTACTATTAATGTTAGGTACACGCCGAAGAAGCAAACCACTAATTGTTATATGTATTTGTTATGTTATCAATTACACACAGTTTTGATGAAGACAGATAACTCTACTGATTACTGTATCAACTACCACCTGATACGGTTATTCTAATTCAAAAAAATCCGCTGATTACTTGAAAATTCTTTATTAATTTATTCGCTATGCTTTTCGCTAAATGGCTATCAGACGTATAAATATGTTTTGTAGTTACTGCGTAAATAACGAATTAGGTAATGTGGATTCGGTCGTGTTACGTATTATCATCCAGATCAAATGTAATAGTAGTGGTAATGTCGGCAGTGGTGATGTGCTGACTCCGGCGATTGCTGGGAGCGGCGGCTCTCCCGACGACGGCGGCGGGCGCACGCACGGAATGCAGCATGCGGGGCGGGGCGCGGGCGGCTGCTGCTGCCGCGGCGACGCTCGCTGCTGCCCGCCGCCCGCCTCGCCAGTCAGCCGCGCGCCACCCGACACGACTGTTGTTCGAGCAGCGCGTCTCGCCACCTCCGCTCGTACGCAGGTATGTACACGCGACCTTCTCATTACCTCGGTACACCCGTCCGAAACCGAAGGCGGGTAACGTAAGAAGCGCCGGACCGCACGGTTTCTACCTCGCGATCCTGTCGCCCGTTGATCGGAAATAGCCGTTGACCGCTCGAACTGACCGTTCCTCCTCGATAGCAGCGTCACACGAATGTTTGCGAAATGGGAATCTCTAAGCGACTTACCGGTCAACGCTTCTGTGGCTTTATCAGTGTTACATATTTATTATTTGTCGGCGGTGCGGTGAGGTCAGCGGGCGTGCGAGGCGATATAGGCCTTATCGTGAGAGGCGTAGGGTCGCAGCGGCACTGCGAGCGCGGCAGCGCGTCCGACCTCGGGCTGTTCTCTGTCTTTGCTCTGCTCTTGCGTCGTTCCTATTTACTATAGGATCGAGATATCAACGCACTTATATCTTATACCTAATTGTTTATGTACAGTAATACAACAGTTGACGAAATACGAGCGCAATAACATTACGACTGCAACAATAACTAATACCTTACATGGTAGAATTTTTACTTCTTCGTTTTGTTTTGTGCTGTCTAAGTAAATAATTTGTAACTGAGTCTAATTAAATGCTAATGTTACGAAACATTGCAGATATCATATCGTGCCATAAAAACAACACTGTTCAGATGTCAAATGATTAGATGAGTGGTAAGTGGAAACGTGACTTACCCATATAAGCTTGTTAACTGTTGAGTATTTCTACACTACAATCATTGTTTGTTACACGCATACATGTACTGTACGACGTCTACGATAATGGTAATTCCGCGTGACTATTGACTACAAAAGCGTGCTTTAACACTATTTCTGCAGAACAGAAGCGTTGTAGTAAAATGTATTTGTAACGTGGTGCGTGTAGAGTTATCGAGGGATCCTACGCTCGTCCGGTGTTGTCTTCGCCAGCAGCGATGTGCGTGTACAGTAACATTGCTAGCGCAAGGCAACCTCGCCCTTATACTGATAGAGGCACGTCGTAAAATAGCGCGCTCTTACGTCCGTACTTAGCGTACCCTCGACGCATCGCTCAACAGCTCTCGGCCTCGTTATATTCAATTTACCCTAAACTCGCACCAATAGACAACCGCATTAGGGGCATATCTGCTTGCCAGATCTACGGTATAAACTATTTTTCGAAACCGAGGCAGGATTGAGATCCCGTCGCCCAAGAGAGTGAAAGACAGGGGTGGGTGAGAGGGTGGTAGCGTTCCCCGTAGGTCCGCAAGAGTTGTCGGCCCCAAACTAACAACTAGGATTTGCCAAATCTGCAGCTTTTACAGTGAAGCTGTCGTACTTATAATGTCTTGGGTATTTGTTAATAAGACGCATTATTCTGAAATCACTAGTGAGGCCTCTGTGTATAGAACTGTGTAGCTACGGTAATAAGTCCAGCGTAACAATTAGAGTTCAAATACCTAATTAGCGCATCTTTCCACGTCTCGAATATAGGTAAGGTTTCATGTCAGTGCGCAGACAAACTCTCGTGCTAATGCCAATGCCACACCGAGGTACGCCCCTGACACACCTTATAGAATTATAGATTGTGTGGCTCATTCTTTGTATGGACGCTTTGTTTTTAACATTACAAAGAAAACAAACAATTTATCTATAATTTTTATTTCACTTATTCTCCTTAATATTCTATGCGACTTTTTTTATGTAGATTATATGGTAATTTTACCAAAAGCATGAACTTAGATACGGAAATTCATCCAGTCCTTAAGGTTTATATGCCATCCTTTTTCGTAGACTGACAGTGGATATTACGGAGTGAGGCTTAAAGAATTTTCAGAGATATTTTTTTTCAACGGAAGACAGCAGAAACCCGACCAAGGACGTACCCGAGTTGATTACGTAATTGTCGCCTGCCTCCGCTGTTTCACGTAAAGCACCTAGTAAATTCAATTTTGGAATAAAAACAATTCTCATGTAGATATCATTTCTTTGCTACTACGACGTTTTCTTTTTTTATCAAACGCACAAAAATATAAACAATATTTACTTAAAATATTTAGAGATTAAGGTCGAAATAAAATTAATAAGTCAGTTTAATTTATTATTACCCACCAAGCCACGTTCGAGCAGCTTGGTGCATTACGCACCACGTCAGTTTTAGTCAAATACACATTTGCCTTGCAGTGGTTTTACAGGCTTTAGCAGTATAGTGTTCTTGATACTCTATATTCGTTTAAAATTAAGGTGCATATCGGTCGCATGTCGAACTACCGGTTTCGTTCTGTTGCTTCAGAGGGGTAATTTTTGCGAAGTAATACGGTAGCGTGCTACAGGGAATAGTTACCTCGACAATACCTTACATATTATGACATAGATCAAAAGAATAGACAAGAAAGTAAAAATCATTTAATTTTACTTTTCGCTAATTAGTAGCCGCGGTTTCACACATATGCCTTCGATTTGTTTGTTTTTATTATTTCTAATTTAAATTTCCCGAAATCCTAAGAAGAAAATATGTACCAGTTTTTACTCGCAAACCATAATCTATAACATTCAAAAAGTTTCATCACAATTATTCTAATAATTTTGCACTACACACAAACATACAATTGACGTTTCAAGATAATAATATCGGTATAGATTACCGAGTTCTGATATATACCATCTACGTCAATATATAATCGGCTATCATCGTTACGTTAGCGGTGTGTCGACAACTTCACATCGCGCATCGAATAGCTAAGATGGTTGCCGGCACCTGCATTAGATGGTCGAATAATTCGCATGCGAGATTGTTAGGCGCACCTCGGGCGTGCGGCAGCTGCATTGCAGCTGACAAGTTAGCTCTTGTTCGTTTTGCTGCAGCCGACAGAATCCTGCACCCGCCATATCCGTATATATGGACATTGGACAGCGTTGAATGTCCTTATTCTAACTAGTCCGTTCCTAACATCTGACGCTGATACATACTGATTAATTATAAGCGATGCGGACGGCGGAATTACCGAGAATGAGAGCTCGATTGTTTTTTTTTATCCTCGTAAAGTTTTTCGAAGATTTCCAACGCAATAGATAATGACATTTTATAAGGTTATTACTTATTAATAATGATTTCTATTATTTAGTATTAGTTAATAACATCTTTTAAAAAACTATTTATAATTAGCTGCTACCCGCGACTTCGTCCACGTAAAACAATTTTAAGGGCTTTTATTTTTGCCGCGGAACCCTAATTAATTTGTACTTAAAGTAGCCTATATTACTCTTCGGAAAGTCCCGTCAAAATCGGTCAAGCTATTTCGGAGATTAACCCGGAATAAACAGATAGACACAAACAAAAATTTTAAATATTTGGTGTTTTGGTATAGGTACTTATGGTATAATTTTTTTTTTATATTTGTAAACAGATACTTTAATTTTATTTGTTTGTATTGATAATAAAGTCGAGACGACCACTGATTTTTTTGAAGTTAAGTATTTTTTATTTCACTATGCGCGTAAATAGGTACTAAGTATTTTTTATCATAATTGTACAAATTTCTTCTTAATTTTTACAGCAATTTCGTTTTTTTGATTAAAAAGTATCTAGACGTTGTGTTTACATATTTTTCGCATACTGAAGTAGTGCTCCAAGCATGTCTATAGGTATTCCTCGAGTGCTCCAATCGTTTGCATAGAGATATGACATGTTATGTGATAATCTGTATATTTATCGTGCTATACGGGAAAGATTACCGAAGTCCTTTGTACAGACACTGTAACGTTATATCCGGCAAGTCGAAGAATGTGGACATGACTCGGCTATGCGTAATGTAATACGTAGGTAGGGGACCGTGGGTAGGCGTCGAACTGCCAAAGAGACGGGGCGGCCCCTTCGTTCCCGGAGGTCTTGCGAGACTAGGGGGTTACTTTCCTGCTTCGTTTCCACACATACAATTACAAGGCCGAGGATGCGAGGTCGCCTCTTATTTAACTTCACTCTTCTGACCCGCAATTAGGTCAGCAGATAGCAGACGAGCTCAATTGAATGATTAATTATTACATAGTGTCGATACTTTAGAAGGTGACAAAAATAAATATTATCTATTTATTTTTTCAAACAAAATTAAATTTAACATTTATTTTTTATTTATTTTTTGCAATATTTATTAGATGAGTTTTCATTATTAAACTTTACAAGTAGGTACGTAATACGATAACAAGCTTAACTGTTAGCAACCATAGCTACGAGTGCTTCGTCAGACTATTGCTATATTTTAAATCGGTAGATAAATTGCCAATGATAGCGAGTCGGTTTTACCGGCAATTGTCTAATTACAATCATGATTAATTTTGATAATTTTCTTTGTAAATTATAGAGTAGCTGAGTAGGTGTCGCAATTCCAAGTTAACTTTGATCGGTACAAGATGCTGTCGCCATGATTGTCATTTAGCTCAGATAACATTATCAACGATAGCCTTGCCAGGGGATTCTTTGAAGTCTCATTGCACTGCGTTACCCTGCTTATACGTACGGCTTTCTCTTTGCAACTTATTTGGTTTCGTTGCGTTTGTAACGCGTTGTCCATCGCAGTAACTCAACAATTATGTATCTATTTTCTACACTATTTAATAAAGGCACGGTGAATTTTGTATGTGCGAAGTAAACACCAAAACCGCTGAACCTATTTTAAAATTATGATAGAATCTGGAATGTGAAAAGAGACATTATTCCAGGTGGCTTAGTCTATTATATTTTCTTATGATTTTATAAAAACATCTAGGCTTAGGCGAGATTTTTGAAATAAATTTAATTATTGTAATTACATTAAATATTGGTAGCTTCATGATTATTTTCAACGAAAATGTAGGTGTTCTGGATATGCGTTACGCGACAGGATAGTCAGCAGAAATTTTCAGTTCAATAATACCGCTCCCCTGTTATATCCGTGTCACTGAAACGAAAAGAGGTCGTTCGTGTTCGCGCCAGCCAGCCAGCCAACAATGAAGAGCGGCACGCGTTGCCAGTGCTATATTCAACAACTTACTATACAACAACGACTATTACTGTAGATATAGATACAGCAGTCTGCGTTCAGATAGACGGCCGAATGCTTTGTAGGCGGCATGTAATGTATGCGTGGTCGCTCTCGGCTGACTCTATATCCATGTGTTGTCGACGCTTGGCTACGAACGGGCGTCGCACTCACATCGCAGTGACCTCACTGCGCAGGCGCCGCTGCCGGTCGCAATACCTAAATATGACCTAAACGCGAATGACTATTTAGCGTCGAGAATTTCTGGTTATTTTCGACATTCCAATTTTATATACATAATATCCACGTTGGTATATTATACTGAAATTGTTGATAAAAAATCATAAAAATATTAACATATTCTTCGGGAAAATATACTGTTCACATAGCGCAATGCTCACAGTACAGTTGTTGTCTCCTCAATCATAGTGGCACGTTCTTTGTAACTGTTTATCCGCGGTTGTTATTTGGCACATGGTGCATTAGATTAGAGGTGGCACGTTTCTTATGTAGTGCCCACGAGGCCACACAACACCTGACATGATAGCAGCTGGCGGCCGGCTGGTTGCGCTTGCGCACAACGAAACTCGTTTCTAACCAGGCAGACGATTTAACATGGCATACCACCAACTCGGATAACAAGCAGCAATCGCTGAATTCTTTTTTTTTTGTATATATTTTTGACAAAATATTTGTAGACTCTATTTATATTTATAAAATACAGTATATTGATTTTCGAAGGTTAATTTATTAAATATTAATAAAATAACTTTCTAATCGACTTCTATCTTTGCTGCTCATAAAACGGCTGTCGTTTGCTTCTTCAACGAACGTATTTTTCCAACGTTGGATACTTGCGAAAAGGCAACGTACCGAGTTAGCCAGCGACGCACGGCAGTTGTTTACACGAGTGGATGTAGCTGTAGGTACATACTTACACATATATTGTACATAGTCGGTGTCGTAAAGATACTATAGATATGTAGCTGCGTAGGCAGCGGCGGTACCACAAACCCACGGCGACGGCGTCGTCGGACGACCCTGATAATTTGCTGCGTTCGCGTTACTTCAACGGCTTCTTACGCCACAGAATTCCCTCCTTCCTAGGTATATGAAGTTTTATGCAATCAATAAGTAGTCTATTTACTTTCTGTGCAGTGAAGGACTGTATGACAATAATAAAATATCAAGTTTAAACAATTATAAATCGATACACTAAATAACAGTATCTACAATCTTCAATTGAGATGTTTAATTATTTGACTACATATACCTACCTATATTTTTTTGGAATAACGACTCCCCAATTATTGTGATACAATTATAGGTATGTAGGTGTTTTCGTATTGACAAAGAGATAATAATAACATACCTATATTTCTTGTCTTTGTTTTTTTTTCTCTCTTATAACGTAAACAAGATTTCTAGCATTTAGGTAGTTCGCAGTGAAACAAGAGACCTAATGAATGGCAATCTGAGCGGTGTTGTTTTCTGATGGATGTTTTCTAGTGGCGTCGATATTGACTCATGATGTAAATCGCAGAAGTACTAACAAACAAGTCGGCGTGACTACACTCATGCGCGAGTCGATCGGTCAAAGCGTCCATGACACCTAAATGAGCGAGCAGCACCTCTGCTATCTGGTGCTTTGATAAGACGTATTATCTGCGTGCCTCGGCGCGGGAGGGACATGAATTGCGATCGGCTGAATGTTGGGTGGCGCATGTCGGTTTCGAGTGACTCGGGGCACAGCCGACGTCGCTCGCACATGTTGCGGAACGTGCAGGCGGCCGAGGGGCGCGCGGGGCGGAGGACGGGAGCGCCAGGGACGGCGTCAGGCGTCAGCACACCGGCTCACCGCGGCACGCACACACGCGCAGCGCCGACACGACGCCCGCGCCCGAAGAGCGTCATTGCGCCTTATCGTAGCCATCTTTAAACGAGCACGATGCACGCCACCGGCGTCGGTACGAATTCCTTTCCAGACCGCTGTTGCCATGATTGCCGTCGACAACTGCACTCCTTTCATTGTCCTTTAAGAGCGCGTTGCTCGGCGGCCACCTTCTTCAAGGTTATGGTAAATACCCGTCGGACCGGTGATATGCTCGATAACGAAACTTCATAATAAGATCAGACGTATTTCAATTTTTAATATTCACCCAGCACGTTTACTAGAAAAGACTAAAGTATATACAAAAACATCTAATTAGCTAACTTTATTCATTAAGTAGGTAGGTATCTAATAAATTTGTTGTAAGACAAATTGGTCGGTATGCGTCATGATATCGTGTTATTGTCTTACAATAGCCGAGCCGTCATATAAGGTCATTCGCGTTAAGTAGGCAGGATGTTATGTAGGTACATGTCACCTCTAGTAAGATGTTCTTGTGGCTACCATCTGTACAGTATCGATCCCCGGAGGGTGGAGTGGGTCGACATCCCGTCGAAATCATCTCCACAACGACGGTGGTTTTAGTAGGCTCTCGTATTTTCCAGCCTGGAGGCTGTCGGGCGGTTGATAAAGGAAACTGCCTACGTAGTCGGCCCCTAGCGGCTGTTCGGTCGAAGTACAGAGTATGTTGTCGTGCGGCTATATATAGATTGTGTTGGCGAAGCTGCGAACTGCGACCGCGCCCGCCGCCGTCGCCGCCGCCGCACCGCCGCACCGCGTCGACGACACCGCCCGACGAAAGGTCAATTGGCGCGCAAATTATTTGCGTCGCAAAATCCGCAATGTCGCTTACCATTCCACAAATCTACATATAACATTCCGTTTATTCTTAGTCAATAGGCAATTTTATATCTATTTCCTGTTATGTTATGCCTCCATCGGGTGTTCAATTAGAAATTTCAAAGATTCAATTTAATAAGTATAGCTGCAACATACGTGCAACACGTTGTCCATTATTATCTAGCAGCGCGCAACAATGTGAAGTCCGTAATTATTAGGAAATTTAAATTTGCGTCGGACGAAGTTTTTGCTTACACGTTGTTGTTTAAACTTCTGTACCGCTAGATATTACAGAGCCTCGATCTGTCTGTCAGGTTAGTTGGGCTTCGAAACGGGTTTAATACAAGAAGTGGTGAGACTGTCGAGGTCGCGCCGAAGCGAACGCTTTGACACACTAGTATTGCTTATTTGCAGCTATGATTAGTCACGCTTGGAACGCCTAAGCGGACTCAACCTCCAACAACTATAAGAGCATCGTGTGAGACGAGCGATATAACAATATATAGATGTGACACTACGTCACGTGTTGTGCTACCGATTTGCAGAAATATTTCCTCTTAGTCGGAACGTTCTTTGCTATTGGAAACTACATGCAAACGTGACCAATATTTCGTTAAAGTTTCAATGATAACCTCCTACTTTCTTAATATTTGATAAGGCATTGTTTTGTGATAGATTATATTGCAATAATATTTGTCCTCGTAACATGTAGAGGATATCTCTGAACGTCGAGAAAACAAATTATAATTTGTATCTTGTAATGAAACACAAAAAAATTGTTTTATAGCTTTATTTGAATAGATTTTGGACGAACAGCTAAAACGCCTCTAACACGTGGAAAATTGATAATAATAAAATTTCGGTCAAATAATAAAGAAACGATTTAAAATTTTGGCGAAGTTAATATCCAGTAAGCAGCACACGCGAAATTTCTAGATAACGAACATAATATAATAAACATTGAATACATTTAAATGTCAAACAAAATTCATTCATAATTCATTTCCCAAGTATCAGTGAGTCAATTCGGCCATTTTCTTTTTCGTGGTTCCCTGGTCAAGTGTGCAATACCTTTGCGACAGTTTATCGTGCACCATATAACTTTTCCTTATATTACAAATGTTAAAGTTTCCAAGTATGTTTGTTAAGTAATCCTCCTCTGTGAAATGTCTTAACAGATTCCCGTTAATTTGTGAGGATATTATACAATATTCAGGTCTAACACTTTATCCCGTGGGTGAAATATCGTCGCGTAGCAGGTTCATTTTTAACCTTGCTTATATTCACTTTACTCTCTTCACTGAAATATTCGTTAAAACTTCGAAAAACCAAGCTGAAATTTCAATGGACATACGGCGCGGCGTAGGCTTAACAATAGACATTTACGATGCCGACGTATATCCTTCAAACCTTTTGGTTTAAACCTAAAAGTTTGTAGAGTCCTCAAAATCTAATAAATCTAAGTAATAGATATGCTCGAAAAAAACTCGTGCTCACGTCTACCTAATTCAAAATACCACGAATATTTGTTTCTATGTCTGATTAAATATGCAGCAAACAAAATAAGCAAAATCGTTGACGATCATCGTTTAAAAATTATATTTTTAACATTGGTTTAAATTATTTTATGAAGTTCCTAGAGAGCCATGATGCGAAAAATGCTGATATAAAGTGGTAGTAGGTTGGGTAAAACCGTATCCAAAATTCTAAAAATCATAATTATAGTTTCAGCAACCGATTTTAGCATAAAATTAACAACCTTAGTTATATGTATGTATTTTAGCTTTTGCCGTCAGCTCGGCCTGCGTAGAAGTCGGTTATTGCTGTACGCTGTAGGCAAGAAAGCGTAGATTTTTTCGTTAAAAAATTCGCCTTTTATCATGATATAGGCTTCTTACTTTACGGTAACAAAATTTCTTGGCAATACTTTGTTTAGTAAATACGTCACGAATCCATCATACAAACAAACAAAATCATCTTCCCATTTATTAATTTCGAAAAGTATGCCACTATTAATACCAATAATTTTAGCCAAATAAAAACTTTATTGCATTGTTACAAAAATAAATCAGCAATTAACGACAATTTTACATTTGCGTAATCCTAATTTTAACACCATGACTCTCGTATAACACCATCATAAATTCTTCACTTCGGATAACTTTTATATCTGAACGAAATCATAAGAAAAACATTGAACGGACCAAACGTTGAAAATTAGGTTTATAAGGCTACCAAACACAAATCGATCGTCAATTCATACTTACGTCTCGTTACTATTTAAAAAATGTTTTATGATACTTATTTATTCAATATTAGAAAAAAAAAATGCAATACATGTCTTCCCAAACAAACAAAAGTACCGGTGTAAAAATTTCAAACAGACAAAAAAACAAAACAAAAATCACACCCAACACGTGAATCAACTTACAATCTTTTAGAATCTAATTTAAGTTACATAACAATATATTATGCACGCGGGAACCCGTTCGTTGATATTCGCCGACGTGACTTTATGCGACCGCTATGATATTGGAGATCGCGGGATCGACCAGTGCTAATGTTTGAGTTTTACTCCATCTAATGTTATCTATCACATTGTAATATGAACACGTATATCGAACTTAGAACTTAGACTGATACTCTTGACATTGTTCAATGCGTTAAACGTTATGGAATTACACAGCTCTACCTGCTCTATAAGTTCTCTATTGTACAAATTGCTGTTGCCTTTTCAATGTAAACTGGTTGACTCACGAGTTTTGAGATTGTAACTACTTACAAAAAATGGCTTTTGTAAGAAAATACTTTTTGGAATTTAATACTATCAAGGTTTGTTTACCTTAAGTAGAATATTTAAATTAAAGTCGCAAAATAAATGCTAATGAGTTACAAATCAATTTAAGCACTACTATTTAGGTAAACCACGACCGCGGCTTAATCGAATAATGTTCTTGTTTTGTTAACATACGAGTACAATATGAACGAAAGCAAGAGTCTGGTGTCCTCCATAAGTCCAAACGACTCGATTTGCCGATGCTCGCTATAGGGGAGTCGAACTTGAAAGAGACGAGAGTGAAAGGAATACTTGATTTTATTTTATGAAGTTCGGAACGCCGCGATTATTATGTTGTAACTTACGAGTCCTACCTATTCAGTTTAACGATACGGCTATTACATATCTCAGTTTTTGTGTTGTTGATTGCTTGATGCGTTAACGTTTTCAGCTCATATAAAATATTATTCATGACTATCTAAAGTTTTTCTTTTTTTCTTTTCAATTTTTCAATGATTGAAAAATTATTAGGTAAACTTCATTATCGCTAATTGTTGTGGTAATGTGTAAACTACGGCACTGCTATATTCGGCACTGCTGTATCTGACTTGTTTGCGGTTTTTGTTATTTTTCGTATATTTGAATACTCAACAGTTTTAAACTATTTAAAAGTTAAGGATACAATGACTTCGCTTTTAAATGAATTCGTATAATACAAGCTCTGAAATATTTTATTTAGTAAACAACTGTACTAGACTGACAGACAGACAGATCCTCTTTGTCTTTAGCGCTTTAAGTGAGTGGTCGCTATTTTTACATTCATTGTCATAATAACACGCAAGCGTCACCCGCATCGTGCGAACTGCGAACATTGTAAGCGTACACAAGTACATAGGTAGGTACCGAAGCCGTGGTAGACGACATCCCTGCATCCCCGGGCTGTGCCGCTCTATAAATACACAGCAGGTGTGGTGAGCGAGCGGGGCCGGGGGCGCGCGGGGCGGGGGCATCCGCCTCTGCAGCGCTCCAAAGCGTTCGCAGCGGCCAACGGACCTTAGCGACGCCATATCGATTGCGAGGGCTCCCCCTGTGGCGCGCCGTCGCTCATTGTGCTCGGGCTGGGATGCCTTCTCCGGCGTTTCCTGCCTCTGGCTCGTCAAGTTGTCTGTGCGGACCCGTCCCCCCCGCCCCGCACGCCCGCCGGTGCCGGTCGCACCAGGACGTCCGCCAGCTGCTTCAACTGCATAAGTGCTTACACGACGCGTACTCGATTTTTAAGTATTTCACCCCGACCCGAGAACGTCGTTACTTGTTACTTTTCTTTGATCACGTACAAACATACCTCATATACGTTGTCATATCTTGTTTGAAAATGCTAAGATCACCACGAATTTAAATAACGCATATATAAATATTATTAATTTCAGTAGTTTTTTCTCCCGACTTCGCTCTTCTTGATCTTATAAAAGGGGATTTTGTTAATGCGGACGACTGTTCAAAAGTTATTTCACTCGGACTAGTACCTTTTTCCGGATGATAGATACTCTATGACCTTTTCCGTATGCTTATACTGTTTTGGTATATACCGACATATAATGTAAAGCACTTTTGAAGAAATTTCTTGGTCATCGGTATATCAACTGCGGCGTAAAATTAAACCAACAAACAAATAAACTAACATTCGCATTTATAATATTTGTCATGTTTTTACTTTTTATACATCAAACTTATAGAAGTCGTAATAAAAGTATACAATTTAAGTACAGAAATAATTACATTACCGAATTGGCAGTAAACACGGCAATTAATAACTCCGCCTGAAAACAATACGCGGCGCGCTTACAGGTGTTTACTTTCACTTCAGAATTTACTAACTTCATGAGGCACCACACTTTAATTAAGTTTTTAGAAATAGCAATACAAAAATGTATGGCAAAATATTTTCCTTTGGTCACTTCACGAATAAGATCAACAAGTGCGATATCATAGGACAACGTGCGTTTTCACTTTCTAGCATTTTTGTCTAAATGTCTACGAGATGACCGTTTTTTTTTTCAAAATATAAGAAGTTATTGCACCTTGTAGATACCCACGTATTAAACATTTTTAATGTGACTGAAATTCAATTACTTTAAGAATAATAAAAGTATAAAAGCCACTATCTACGTGGTTCAGGACTGTATTTTTTCAAACCAAATGAAACGAATACAGCGTTTTTCATAATGAAAATAAACATATTTTTACGACTTTAATTCCGTAATGTCAATCCGACCTATATTGTTCACTGCTGTAACATTTAGCTTATCTACCTTGTTGAACCGACTAGGCTCACTGTATAAGGATATCATATGGGAGTTATGCAACTGTTTGATAAATAGCTATTTTTAACTCGAGCTTTTACACTAGAATTTTTCAATACGATCATTAAAACTGAATTAATATTATTTAAAAATTGCCTTTAAATGGCAATTGGTTCTAAGAATAAATTTTGACATACCTTCTTACAATTATTTCTAAAGCTATTTAATAAACCGATTCCTTATAAACCGTTTATGCAGAATGATATAAACGTGATAGTATCTTAGTCTGTCTCCTACGTTTTAAGTTTTAATGCCTAAACCGCTGAACTTATTTCGATGAATATTGGTATAAAGTAGACAGGACCTATGTGAAGGACATCTCGGCGGCATAACTTAGGTACCTATATGCTAGCGAAGCTCGGGCAAACGCTAGTAAGCAATATTTACGCCTCGTAAAGTATAGTATACAGTACTCTTGTCATGCAAACACAAACAATTTTTTAAAAATAAATAATATGTCTTATACTAAGACATGTATAATTATGTATTTATACGCAGCCGAATTAGCGGGTTGCTACGAATAATAAATAGACTATCAAAAGGAAGTGGATAACACACCTTGGGAATAATGCGATCGCTTCTAGGCTGTCTCAATAAATTTAATAACTTGTAATAATCCTGACTT
>DVXP01001365.1:0-15318 GCA_018235645.1 Junonia grisea | reverse complement strand
TAATGTCAAATAAAATAAAAACGTCGCTATGACGATGAGTCAAATTGTAAAGACATAGATTTAAGTTATAGATATGTAGACATAGATTTAAGTTATAAAGGGACACATAACACAGAAAAAAGTTGTTTAGGCTTTTTACCATTCAGGAAAACACGTTAGAGATTTGAGAAATTATGTTGAACAGTCGAAAGTCATGTCTGTATGCTGTCTTAGAATATGGTTCAGAAGTACTACATTAGTCCGATTTTATACTTTTATCTACTAGCTTTTCACAATAAAACATAATAACTCATACTTTTTTATGAATTTTATCAATTTAAACGAACGCCAACAATTTTAAAAGATAAAAAGTAAAAATTACATACAAAATATTCGATACTACCTCCCTCAATAATATTATTAATATAGACACATCTATGAAGTCATAAATTAGAATATAAATCACTAAAGCATGAAACTCGTAAGGTGTGAGATCACCGCAATCCCGATAACTTTTTTTGATCGTAAGCGCCGCTCTCCGATAGCTGATGAATGTTCACATATAGACTGTTTTATAATGTTTTTAAGTTAAACTGCTTGTTTTAATAAATTTATTATATTATTACGTATTATTTGAATATTGTTATACATACAAAGAAATAAATTCTTTAAAAAATGAATAAAAAAAAACAACGTTGTGACTTTTGTAAATTATATCGGCCCCATAAGATAGAGATAACATTTAGTTTAATAAAGTTAAAAAATAATTTAAATAAAATTGCTTATCATGTGAAATAATTAAATATTATATTTTGCATTTGAACAAAGTGATGTCAATAATACCGACAATGTTTAATCATACTTTTCAACATTTATGCAATAGCTTTGTTAATGAGAAAAACTGTACAACCCTTCGAACAAGAGAATTCGCGACGACCGCAACAAGAACAAATTGAGCGAATGCAAGTATAGTGCGGTACGATTTGCCGAGATAACTCCCGTGTCGTAGCGAGCGGGTGCGCGGGCGCCGAGCGTCCGTCCGCCGCCGGACGTCCGCGCTCGCACCGCACCGCCCCGGCCGCCGACTCCGAGACATGTTGTATCACCATTACCGATTCACCACGTAACACTATCGATAGACTCGATCTTAGAGGCTCAATGTACGTGACGTTCGAGGAACCGGCCGCGGTAGCATCGCTACCATTGTTTGTGTAGACGAGAGCGCCGGACGCATCGCTGTTATAAGGGGGGGTTCTGGAGAGCGCGCGTTCAGTGTGCCCGAGTGTCCCGTGTTGCGTGTGCGCACTCCAGCGAGTGATCCCGCAATAGTTAGAAGATATTCAACCGTCGCTATCAACATGCTCTTACTCGCCAGCTTTTTCCTGCTCTTCGTGTCCACGCTTGGGCCCGTTGCAGGTATGTCTTGCTAACGTTAATTAGATCATTTATTTAGTCAAGTTTAATGGATATAAACCGGCTCGATTATGGAATATTATATAATCGGTACGAATTATTTGGAATATCCGCTTATCTTGTCAAGCAGTGGTAGCTCGACACTGCGACGTCACTCGGCGCAAATTATTCTAATAAGCTCAACGACTACGAGTGATTAGGTGACAATTTCATTTAGTTACTCGGTCAAAAGATAAAATTGTCCGTGAATAGTGGTCTACAAAGCTGTATGTAAATATCTGTATGTATATTAGGAAATTTGTACTCTCTATCATTGCTAACTGAAATATATCTAACTACAGTAGTCAGTTTTAATTAGGTTTGATAAAAATATTTTATATCTATATACAATTAAGTATCCATAGGCTAAAACTTATTGTTACAAATTTCAATTTTGGTGGGAAAATTCTGTCTGCAGTAAAGAGACTAAGGGATAAGGGGGACAGAAGGGATTCGATAGGGTGGGCGTAATGCCACCCCCGATGCGCGATGGTAAACGCGCCTGTGTGCAAAACTGCCTTATGCATAATGCAGAGATTTTATTTGCACGATTCGACGGATGTAAATCGATGTTTACATTATTTTTATGTGACTTTGAGTACTTTATTATTAACTATATCATTATTTCTATCTATGGTAGAAATAGAAATTTTATAGACTATTGTTATTTTAGAAATATTGTTTTGGAAGTATAATTACATTATAAAACGAAATATTATACGTACTCACAACAAAATAGTCAGTTACAGGCTAGAAAATCAAAATAACTCTAATCAGGATGTAATAAAAGAAGGAATGGTTAGCGTTTCAAGTTTACGACTCCTGAGGTTGCTGTGACCCGGTCCTCGACCCTCATTGTTCTGTTTCTATCACGGTACAATGCCAGTAGGCAGCTCACAAACAACACGAAAATAGAATATAATGCGTACTGAGACTACATTAAAAATGAATATAATAAAAATTTTACGTAATAATTTTTTAACAAACAAAAAACGATGGTTATCTTAATGACGCTACATTAAATCATATAAAATACGATACTCGTACGATATGGTTGTTTAAAATCTGAAATAATTAAAATGAATTAAAAAAAATATATGAAGCTGTTTTTATCATCCAGATGTTTAGAACGCTTGGTAGTTTTTTTTTTATTTATAGCGCGAAAAAAATCTAAGAAAAGAAAAAAATCTTTTCTCTTGCTCTATAATGAAGTTAATATTTACGAATAGTTTTAATGTCGAATAGGCATTAAAAGTATGCGTAAATCCGAGCTTCAGAAGAGTACCAATAGCCATATCTTCAATCATTACTTTTAAGTATGATATGCCTATTAGATAGGGGATTAATTCAAGTATTTGACATTCCACGATTTTTGCCACCATAAGGAAAATTGACAAAAATGTAAACTATAATATATTTTAACAAATACGTAGAAATAAATGAAGTTCCTCGTAACTTTACTCCAGCCGTAATTATGTTGAATCGCCGTGATGGGATACTGCGTTGTAAAACTAGTTATAAAAAGCAATTTAGTTACTGTTACTTCGCACCACCTTTTATTGCAGAAATATTCTTATCACTTCGAAGACTACATTTACGACCTCGGTAATCAAAATCACTTAAAACAAAGAAGTAACCCCAGGGATTGTTTTTGTACATTTTGTCTTGTTAATTGTTCACATATCCAGATTCTAATTATTAGTCAAGATTTCTGGACAGGGACACGCTATTCACCAAGTAAATAAAATGTACTTTACACCCTCCTGTCATACCTACCAAATATAATTATATGCATAATATAAAAATTTCAAAAAAATCATTCGAGCATATGAGATTTATACACATAAATAATATTTTACACGAGACTATAGTTTTAATCTGGTTAAGGAACATAGAATGTAGTTGCCACTTTCCGTTCTGGATGCTATTGATTCAAGTGTGCTCACTGGTATTCAGCCACAACACAATGTATGTAACGAGACACAGCTTCGTGCATCGTACGAAAGAATGTTTTATTTTAAGGTTGAAACTACGAAATATTTTTTCGTGGTATGTTAAGCAAAAAAAGAAAAAAATAAACGAGCTTTTTACACCAAAAATAAACTAAAAAGCCGATTTGCTTTAAAAGTATAACGGTATCAAATATTTGCGACAACTTTATTTCTTATATAAAAAGTAGCCATTGAAGATACTTTTATATATTGCTTAAAGCATTAAAGCTTTGCCTGTTTTTATTTTGTGTTAGTATAAATGCACAAATGATGGCCGCCTTGATTAAAAAAAAGTCAATGACACGGTCTTTTCGATCGATGTTTTACTGGAGTGGAACGAATTACCTCATCAAGATTACTTCGTAAATAAGTAAGTACGAAAGCTCAAGGCTCGAACGATTTATACAAATCAACATCGTTGTGAGCGATTTTGCTAATGAGGCGTATCCGCGGTATCGGACAGGTTATCGACATAGCAGCAAAAACCGTGGAACGGAAGTTTTATCGAGAAAAAATAGCGAGGGGTGATGAAGAGCGACGACAGGTGCGGGTTCAACGGCCCGCGGACCGTCAAGAGGACAGCACAGACCTTTGCAGTTTCTAAGGAATAAACTTATATCTTATCTGTATCCGTCTTTGATAGCTTGCAGCGGCTACCGGTCTTGTAAATTATGCGGTAGTGATGTTTCTATGACTCCACTGCTGGCGATTCTTTTTTATCGCTGTAACTAGTACCGTGCGCTCACTCTGTGTCAATGACATAAAGCTCGTCAGATCTCTTACGATTAGCATTCCATTTCTTGGCATAATTGCAGTCCTCATTATGCAGAAATGTTGTAATGTTAGCTAACATTTAATGTAAGAAAATAACTTTCATATACAGGCTATTATAGAACATTATACACTTCCGCTGTATCTGCATTATTTACAAAGATTCTCTTTTGGCATAATTTATTAACTTTTGTTTCATTTTTCTTCGATTTTATGGTTAATATTTTTTTGGTATCTGCTTCCATTCTTGATTTTGCTTTTAAAGTTTGCTGCTACGTAACAATATTTGTTAACTTTTTAACTATTAAATGTTAAATTTATTTTAAACACTTTATTTTAAACACTCGGAATTAGATTGTAAATTAGGCATTACATAGATATGTATATTATGTATGTAAAGTAAAAAAAAAACATGGCCTTACATATCTACTAAGCAACAAAAACTACTACTTATTCTGAGAAAAAAATACTTTAAGAATGCGCATACGTTTTTTTACATATTAAAAGTTATATCATGTTCATTACGCGAGTAATAAATTTTGGAATGTACGATCTTAATGTGATCGTTTTTGTAAGAAACATAAAATCGGATTAACTTTAGATTGCTTCGATGCCGAAAGATTTAAATTTAATTTATTGTGTTCCTTCAATAGTTTTTTGTCCCTAAAGTTCTAACTCCGTTCGCAACAGACGGTGATTATATCAAATTACGAGATTTTATATTTTTTGTTGTACAGGTATATTTATTTTTTCGACCAAAATTTACTGTAAGATCAATTTCTTATATTCGAAGATCTTCGTTTCTTATCCTTGAAACTAAGATCTGGGAGGTATTTCCCTTTGAACATCGTAGAGTTAGGTAATCTTTTTTGGATTATTTCGATATTCAATCTGTATGGGCATTAGATACCACCAGCGGACAACTGTTTGGCTGGTTGAACAAGTCCAGGCCGGTATCGGGTTTTGATGACTAAAAATAGTCTGGTTGGTGCATTCCAGCACGGGGACGAGCGGGCGCGGGCGCAGGCCGTCCTTGGGATCGTATTCTGCTCGTTCGTACTCCATTATCTCGATCCCTTTTTTGTGTTTCGATCGTTATCCGACCGCGAACAATTCGATTGATGTTCCCACGGACGGGATTAATCAAGAAGATTTGATAGAATTTTAAATTGCAATTTTTTTACGTTACATTAAGCAATAATTTGCGGTCGGTCGAATCGTATTACTTCGAGTGCGAGTCAGTTTCTTTCATTCATCGGCGTTTTCTCATGATCGAATGAGTAAATAAAAAGCAATCTGCAGGTGTATAATTTAGGAAACTTCATTGTAGAGTCTCGCGCGTCGTTTCGCCCTAATGTTATGTTAAAAGGAGGTACAAAAGGACGGGAAACGCGGTTGCGGCCGTGAAATGGCGGCTACCTTGCCCTTGCACTCGGCGGTAACGTAATTCGCGCGGCCAGCGAGGGCCGAGGGCGAGTTATTGCGACCGATACGCGCGACTGGTTTGCGTTATGCAATCATGTAATGCGGTGCACAGCCGCACACATGTCCGAGCGCTCGCGGCGAGGCGCGGCGTTCTCCTTACATGCCGGCGCTAACTTATTACCTCCGCATGTAGTATTTAACTTTGTAAGCGGCTCGTAATGGTGGCGGTAAATGGTTTAAAAACATTTGAATGTATATCATTAAATTCAGGTCGTATGTAGATGTAGGAGGTACATAAATCGTTATAAAGAGGTTATTTTTTAGTCGGTCACTAAGATTTAATGTACATATGACGACTTGATTATTGCTGTCAATTAAAAAAAAATCCGATCAGTTTCGTCTGTATTTGATAGTTTAATTATAAACTTTTTATGTAATGCTACAATAAGTACTTTAAGTACTGTGAGAAAAACATATTTTTAAAGCTAATCACAAGTTTGCTATTTAAAGATAACCAACGACAGTTAATATTTAATTGGAACAAAATTATATTTTTCTAAAGATATCTCACCAAATTTCGTATTGATAGAGACTCGGGGGCCAAAGAAAATCAAAAATAAAAGCATGAAATTTACTTTTACCACGACCTTAGTTTAATATATTTTCACATGACAACATATTTTTCACATGACAACGTTTCATAACTTCAGGGACCCTAGACTAGCTAAAAATATTCCCATTTTTCACAGTCATGCAAGAGAATATAATTTTCTTCAGCAAAAAGGTATTTGCTGAAATAGCACATTTTAAAAGTTAAAAGCGCAAGTATTGAATATATGGAAAATCGTGCAATTGTCTAGAATAAAATTGCCTTTAAAGCCTATAGGGCGACAGTAATGTCGTCCATACGTAGAAGTCGTGCTGCGTAACAGCCTATTATAGACACTTGTGAATGAACCTATAAATCCGCGCTTTTATTTCGCTGCAATAATGTAAATATCATG
The DNA here is from genome assembly GCA_018235645.1 of Junonia grisea. Taxonomy (NCBI): domain Eukaryota; kingdom Metazoa; phylum Arthropoda; class Insecta; order Lepidoptera; family Nymphalidae; genus Junonia; species Junonia grisea. The sequence continues at coordinate 8,696 of DVXP01001365.1, read as the reverse complement.
CAAATTCAATAACATCCCCGCGTCGCCGTGGTATGTAAATGGTGCAGCGCCGAGGTGGCGTAAAAACTTAGCTTTTTGCAACTTGTTGGAATCAAGTCTAGGGATATTGCGGGTAGAATTTCTTATACGAATGGAATTGAATGCATAATTAATAACAACAAAAAGAAATCTTGACAGTGTTACGTAATGTGTATTGATTTTTTAATATAACGCTTCTTTATTTAATCAACATATTACATTTATTGTACCGCATTCCAAATTTCCATTGGAACTGTTACAGTAAAAGATTTTAAAATTTATTGTGTCTCATGGTCTCTCCAAAAGTATCACTAAGGCAAATTAAAAATACCTATATGTAAGTAGGCCTGTATATTTCACAATAAAATAATATTTATCATGTTTTACATTATTGTAATGAGTAATGACAACTACACCGGTTTTTTGAGGGTCACCATTTCGATGTCTAATCGACAAATTAACGATCGATGTATTCAAATAATGTCCAATGAGTCTTTTGTTAAATTAGACGAAAGACAATAATGTACAACCTTATTAGTATTCGTTTACAAACTCTCGTGACGGAATCTCAAGTGCCACATAATAATAATTACAACTTCCTCCCATTCATTCAGGAATATAGCATGAATTTTGAGCGGTATTAAATGTATGCGCCTGCGCCGGAACTTAGGATCCGATCTCGTGTGTATCTTGTGATTGTGTGTCAGACTCTGTTAGAATATTTATGTACCTCCACTACAACTACTAACAATTCACGCTAGTATATGTTGGTGAATTTTAATAAAACTTATACCATTTTATAAAGGGTGCAATCACATACATACTCGTACATACATATGTGTACTATCACACTCGGACAGATGTGTATCATTGATTCATTTTTGATTTACTAATGTAAAGCGAAACAAAATTATATTTATTTTAACACCTCTACAGATGATAGATTAAAAGTCGTTATACCACTTTAACGTAAAAATCATACCATCTTTTAAGAACATTCGCAATAGTCGAACCAAATACATTATGTAGAGTATCTCTTGGTGCAGCATACAAAAGGCTGCCTGGTTTAAATGGACAGGGTAATGGCAATAGGCTGCTATCACACGATATTGCAATGAGTCATTCGCGAAGTGTTCCCTAGTTTTGGTCATGGGGCCGTTAGAAGCACGTCCGGTGTGACGGTGGATGAGCAGGCGGATATCTACATCACTCGGGGCACTCACCCGCGACGACGTCTTATTGCCGAATACTTAATGTTAAAAGCGTTCCGACCCAAGGCTGTTTTTCTGTGGACATCTGTGGACATACCTTTTTTGACGGCCACCTGTTACAAACGGTTTGGTTGGGAAATAAAATGTGACTCAGCGTGGCAAAGATTCCGTACAACTAATACCCGAGTAACTACTGGATCGGTTTATATTATATCTTAACATGTCCAACAAAATAATACATCCCTTCCCCCATACAAAATACACTATGCAACACGGAAATCTGTTTAGGAAGAAAAACAGTTCATAAAGATCAGACGGATGCATGGACAGAAGAAGACATTTGTAATAGGTACAACTCTTCGGGCACGGAACCCTAATAAAAGTATTAGACAATATAAAAGTTTCATATAGTATCGAATGTCGCATCCTGGTGGCGAGCGAGTACGTGTCGGGGTGTCATCAGTATGCGTAGGACGTCTTCCCCGACGTGACTCGCCTGCTCGTCCTATGCTCTCTTCATACGTCAAAACTAGTACCAGTATCAATACACTGGTATCATTCAATGAACTACATTGTGACAAATCATCACATACTTATCTTTTGATATTTGTGTGTTACATTTTTTTTGTGTTTATAAAAGCTAAACGCGGTATGACTTGATATTATTAAGTTTTAATCTATTTCGATTTATCAACTTAAACTATAAATAATAGAGAAAAGAACAAGTACCTAATTGATTTTTGCATGTTTCTTAGATTTATTTTTCATGATTAGAATCTTTTACAGATTTTATTATGCGAACTTTTACAGCGAATGCATAAGTTCTTTAGTATTCAATAATGATTTAAGAAACGGGCTCTTAAATATGTAAGCGCAATAAAAGGAAACATTATGTCAGAGAAGTTGTTGTAAAGAGACAAAAAGAATATGTCGAGAAATGCGCGACATTGTATATGCATGAGGTTGCATTATGCATGGATTCCGAGGAGACCGGGGAGACGAGACGAGTAAAACCTGGTGCGATAAGCGATCCCATTAGCTCTATAATTGACAGCTTTAAGTATCATTGATGTTTCTACAAAACTGAGAGGATTGAAGCACAAAAAAAATGGTATAGTTTTGTTCACATTTGAATTAATAATATTCCTCATTCATTTATATTAATCGTTTTGATTCTGCTCAATGGGTTTATTCGCCTCAAATCTAGCGATTCCTCTATATTAAATAAAATATAAATATATTTACAATATAATAGATTTTAATTACAAGCAAGGAAAGCTAAATACCCCTTGCTGGAAGCGACGTGTAATTGAGACGGATGCAGATTATCTTCTATGGTCGTCCGTTTATTCATCGACAGGCACAGGAAGCCTTCCATTAATTTTATTTATATCGACGCGGAAGCCTTTAATCAAAATAAAGGTGAAATGATTTAAACATAACGACGCTGGAATATAATTATATTTTATAGCCTGGAATTTCTTACTGGAAATGCAACTTAAAAGCCACTTATATATTTGCTGATGCTGTTTCACGGTGCAAAAATTGTCTTAAATGTACGTTTTATTGTCAACAACTTTTTACATTACGAGCTGCCATCCGTTATGGCGAACTTGCAAGAAGGTATAAATATTATGGGCAATAACGGCGACACGTTGTTTCTTAAGTGACAATGCTCTTTCAATGGTGTAATGACCCGAAGTTTCTTCACAAGTGGTCGACCCAACGCCATTATTCATAGTTCCCTTTAAGCGTTTTAATGAAGTAATATATATTAGATAATATTAGCGGGACTTGTATTATTCGCTAAAAGTTATTCAATTACAACTCAAGACATTTCGCGGTGAGCCGCAACTGCAGGTTATATCAATAAATTAATGTAATTAGACTCGTAGTATCGGAATGGAGGTCCGACCGCAGGGCGCGTCGGCGTGACGTATAATGCGTTTTTATTCACGCTAATTATGGAGAAGGCTGTAAATTTTATTACATTACAAAGTGGCAAAAACTAGCAGTTATTCCACTTATAAATGATTATCATAAAGTTTTAATTCGAACGAGAATTAAATATGAAGACGCTTTGGCTTTTACATTTGAGACAGGTCTAAAATATTTTTTCCTCCCATTGTAATGGCTAGATCAATGACATAAATGAAGGTATTGCGTAATAGATATAGATTATGTGTTAGTAACTTTTATTTTATAACACGGTTTTTATTTATTCCAAAAAATCTGGAAACGTTACTCTAAATATTGTTATTATACATACATTTGTAGTCATATAAAATAAAGCTGTTGCCACAGTACGAATTTTTGAGCCCTATTTTAAATAACTCTGAAGATTTTCTGACCATATAATAGTAAATTCAGTAATAAACTAAATGTTTAATACTTTCTGACAAACAAATCTTTTTACAAAATAAATGGTTAATGGAGTTTTAAAATATATTTCCGTAACATAAATCGTAATCTCTTTTAAATATTGTTCCAGCTCAGAGGATAACAACGATACAGCTCGATGGCGTCCAATACTTTATATCCAGGATGAACCCGTACAGTCCCGAGCTCAACTATTTTCTCGCTTATCAATACTGCAGGTAAGACCACATTTCATTGCTAACACTAGGGAGTATTGTGTATCGAATCGACCATCTAGGTACTTAACAATGACACACCTCCATACTTTAACTGTAGCCGTATCATATTTCTCCCGGCGCGTTCGATAGACATAATAGTTACGTCGTGACTCTGAATGCTTATCCGGCTTATCTTTACTCTTGTCCTGCCATAACGACGTTCGTCGGGGCGTTAACAAGCAGTTCTAGATGCGCTTCGAAGGCTCACGAGTGCGACCAGGAAGTGTAGGGACATTTGCATTACCGTTAGTGGTTCTGGGAAACCTCGAGAACAATATCGGCACCTCTACGAACTACTTCCGCAAGCTGTTCCCGCTATTAAATGTGGACAAAGAGATCGAGGTTTTATTGTGCTACCGTTCGCACGGTTCCCAGATTACTTAATGTATTAAATGCACTTGAATATTTCATTATAGAATTAATTTTACTTTTACGCGGTTCATAAAATTAATTGCAATTAACTTTTGCTGAGTAGAATCACTTAAACTGCATTCGATAATTACAGGTCAGAGGTGAGTCATGTTTGTTATCTTATGTACTAGACAGCATTAGAAATGGGAAGAATAGATTGAATAGATATTTCGCGGTCTCGATTTACCATGAGCACGCTTAAACGACTAAAAGGTCAGTCGCCTCAATGCTCGGCCACGATGTCCTTCTATTGCGGCTTCGTCACGACCTATATATTTACAGGGGGTACCAATTGCTAGAGGTTTAAGTATACTATAAGCATATTTAATTCTATAACAAAAATAGGGGATACAATAAGGTTTTTTCCTGACTAAACATATTTTATATACTCAATTGCCGAAAGTCTTATGAAAATATTTCTTAGATTGTCCTTTAGCATAAATGGAATTTTGCTACTAAAACAAATTAGTTATTTTTTATATGAAATTACATAAATACGTATGTACAAAGTAAGTAGATATTACATATACATACATGCACTATTGAACACTAAAGAAACATCTCTAAAGTGAGAAATCGATTAGGGGCATGTGAGGGGTATTACGCACAGGAAATTATGGGATAAATTGGCTCCTGGTTATGATAAGCGCAGCGAGCCTATTGGTGGCGTGACAAAGTGCTGGGCGACGTGAGTCTCCACACCGTGGCTAATGCAAACTGCATGACGAGTTGCCTCGGGTAATTCTGTCGCAAGAAAAATGGGCTAACGGTACAACACAACCGAGCTCGAGCTATTTAATTTAAAGAATGAAATATAATGACGATTGTTGCCCAAAAATCTTCTCAGTAAAAAATAACGTGAGGCACAATTCTTGAGAATATTTCAGGAACTTTAATAAAAGCTGATAAGGTGCACGTTGCGCATATAAACACAGCGAAAGACAATTTCAAGAAATGTTTTTAAGGGGACCGGTTCATATTTGAATGTTTATGAGGCTGATACAAAAACTACATTACAGTTATGGTGCTAAAATATGTCGATGTGTCGAAGATACCCCAATGGGAAAAACAATTGCTTCACAATTTTGTGTAATTAATTCAAGTCGAGTACAATTTATGACTTTTTAATTCGGCGCGAGCAGTTTCTGCGTGCGTGGAATTCAATAAAGTTTAACATTCATTCCCTTGAAATGAAAGCGGTTTAATTTATGGAAAAGTAACCTGAATTAATCATCGTAATTATTATTACAATCACACTTACAACGAAGAGTTATGGTTTCGAGATGGGGGTAAGGATTAAAAAATAAATTAACTTTATGTTTCAATCGACCCCAAAAACATAAAAATAACGGAAGACGTTTTATTGAAAATAAAGGAAGTGATAATCAGTATTTAAGATCTCTTCAAGACGTGATTGTTATAAAATATGCTGTAACTAAATACGGGAGCCGATAAGTACGGGACTTAGCTGAGGTTTTTATTCTGTCGAGAGTCCTAGAGTGCGTGTGGAATGTAGACCCGTCGTGGCAAGGCCAAAACGAGTGCTTAGCGGATAAACTGCAGCTCGATAAACTGGCTTCATGATGTAGTTCTATGTAAGCTTATAGTCCTTATAGGATACTATTAGCCGACCGGGCTAAAATAGTATTTACTGATCCGGCAAAGCGAGTTTATGAATGTTTTAGAATCAAGTACTAGACAATTAAGTGCTAGAAGCAATCAGGATCTGGTTTCTCAGGGTCAATGACATTGACTTTTTGCAGTTTAAGGATATAATTAATTATGACGTCGATTGAATGAGATTTGACTTAGATAAGGAGTCTTAAAACTTTATATTATTTGATATATTTATTTCAATGTTAAATTAAAGATATGAATATCTGTTTTAACGATTCGTGATTTTTTCAGGTCGTTAGGATTACAACTGGCGTCGTTTGAAACGAAAGAAAAGGCAGATTCAATAACAACGTACCTAACTAATGCAGGTGAGAATTTTCTTGTTTTCTCTTTTTGTCTTCTATATGCAGGCTAGACAAATGCGAGTTGCCTAAGAAGGTGTACGTTATATTTCAAGGGTCTCGAACTCTAGCAAGTCCTTTTGGAAATATGGAGCAATTATGTATATAATTTAATTTCTCCTAAAAATAACAATTAAAAATATTTTATAGGTTATAATAAGTACGATTTCTGGACATCTGGGAACAACCTCGGAACCGACATGTATTTATGGATGAGCACGGGGCTACCGTTTAATGCAACCTTCAACTACATGCGACGTATGACAATGGACGCTCCCAGTCATAACGCCGACGACAGCATGGACCCTCTAGACATGCCACAGGGCAGTACAGCTCCCCAGCGTACAGCGAGGCATGGGTACGTAGATAACACAATATATCTTGAGATTGTAGCATAAACCAAACCTTAAGTATTTCAAACTAATTGTTATTATCTTATAAATAGTATAACATAAAAAATAGTCTGTTTTCCAGAACCGAACACGTGATGACCAACGGTTGCGTGGCCTTGAAAGCACCATCGTTCCATTGGGAGCCTCAACACTGTGGAGAGATCAAGGACTTCATTTGTGAACAAACACGCTGCTATTACTACAACTACGGCTCCATCCCCGTCTCCTCGGCGCAGGGGTAATGACAGGTGAGATGCCAACTGTCTCCAGAGGCCCGCTCCCCGATTAGCCGCGCGCTATCTATTTTTGTCATAATTTATGCACAGCTTTAAATGTTTCACCTCTTACCAACATGTCCTTTGACGACATTTTATTTACTTAAGAGTTTTTAGTAGTGGGTCTGTAGCTCTTAATGTATAATAAGTGGTTAAAATTAGCTAACATAAAAATTTGATCAGTTTCGATAGTAATTCGAAGCGCGCTGGCCCGCGGGACAAGGCCTCTGCGCCAACCCAACCACCAAACAAGAGCCCTACACCCAGCGGAATCGGCACTACTTTCTCTTACTAATACAAAACATGAATTATCTATTTTAACATTCTAAGAAACTTTTCAAAATTAACGAAATCATTTGGTGGGTGGGTGAAGGGGGCTTTGCTTGGTATCTCTTGTAAAGTAACAATTACTTTTTGTTGTGTTTAATTATGTTTGGAAAGCTTTAATAGTCGTCTCGATTCAAATATCTTGTTCGACTGTAAGGCGCGAATATTGGGAGCGGCTCTCTAATACGAGGGTCGGTTTTGTTTGATCTAACAGAAAGCCGCTGTCGATGACGACTACGACGACGGCGCATCCACTAACATCGTCGTCGCCGCCGCCGCCACGCTCCGAGCACCTCCCAACCCATTTTACTCTTAACGACCTCATCGGCAAGCTAAGACCATCATCTCTCGACGGCCTGCAGTCCCCTCATCTTAAGAGCGGTGCACTGCTTAAATCACCGCCACAAATCGACTCCCACTACTCGCGAGCCGCTGATGCACACTCAAAGGAACCCGAGCAGGAGCAAAAGGAAGAAGTGACCCAGGGACCTTACGAGGCTGATGAGGGTATGGTGGGAGACGATCCTGCAGCATATCTCACGCATGAGGCCCGCGATGCTCCCGCTGTCGACGACGTGCCCTCTACTGCCGAGCCGGACGCCACCGAGCACTCCGTCCACGCCAGTGGTATGCTGGCACCCCCCGCCTACTAGCGTCTGACTCGACGGTCAAAATAATATTACGAATCGTTAATATAAACGTTTAGATTTACGTACTACCAAAAGTATTATTTGATATTTCATAGCAATTTGTATGTAAAGCTAATGCTTGCTTATGAGGGTGATATCGCTTCGTCAATGTTTATTACTTTAATGTAAATGAGATGTACTGTAGTCTTTTTAGTATACGCTTGAAGAAGAGTGGTGGGATTCTTAGGGTATCTTTGGGCAATAATATATAGAACTGAAGGTGCTGGCGACTCGCTTAATGCGACTTGCCTCCGTCTTCGAATATTACAACGAGTATTCATCGAAATATAGGTACCTAAACTTCGCTGGGATAATTTTAGTTGACTTGTCCGATCTCTGGTATATCACAAAAACCGTAATAATAAATTATTTTAAGTAAATTTTCTGATTTCGATAATCTGGACATATCATTCGGAATAGTTGTTTAAGATAGTGTTTATATTATGTGACGTACCTAGTTAAGTATTATAAGTTGAAACTCAAGAATTTAAAGGATAGTGATGTAGCGAAGTTAATAAATTTAATATTAACTTATTCGTCTTATTTATTTCTTAAACCTAAGTAGTCAGGGAAAATTAAAAATTTTAAATGTTTTAAACTAGATTGTTAAAATGTGTAGATTTACAGTAGATAGCTATATCATAACAATATAATATGGAAACAAAAGTAAACACGCAACTGTAAGGATTTATCTCGCTTAGAAGTCGATTGTAATAGTG
>DVXP01001364.1:0-15325 GCA_018235645.1 Junonia grisea | reverse complement strand
ATTTTTACGCAGAGCGATTGCCGTCTGACCTCCGCAACCCAGAGGGCAAGCCAGTAACCATTTAGACTAGAATATTGGTATGGTATATTTTATAGTATAATATAAAATATAATATATGTATAATCTATGGACTCTACAAACATCCATTTCACCATCTTTTAATTATTTTTTCTCGAGAAACATCTCCAAGGGCCAATCTACGTCTAACAAAAATTTATAAAAAAAATATATCTTATATTAAAGTATCACAAGGTTCTGGTGTTAGACAAATCGATATAAACACCAACGATTAAAATTCAACCAGACATGGGGTTACTTCGGGGGTGTAAGGAATTGTACATACATACATAACTAGAGACGCGTAACAACAAAAAGACAGTATATTAAAATAAAACTAGTTTGAACGGATTTAAATCGCGTATATTAATGGTTTTTATCATCCCGACGTTTCGAGCACTTTACAGCGTTCGTGGTCACTAGTTTTATTTTAATGTGCAATAATCGCGAAAATCTAAGACAATAATATAGACAGTACATTTTCAACTTTAATGGTTCTTACATATATTTAAAGCACTAAGTTCCATCGTGATGCGAAAATCTTACCTAGTGGTCTTGATATTTCTAACCTCAATTTCCGATAAAGCTATCATCATGATCACTGATACGAATACATCAATACCAAACCCATCGCTTGAGTTGAAAATACCTATACTGTGTAGGTTTTTAATAAGATTGTGGAATTCATTAGATCTCAGTAAAAAATTTCATAGTTATCTAGGTGGATTTTAATCATCTATGGATTAATCTGAACCATGTGGTTGTAGCCGAGGTTTCCAATATACCCTGTCTGTACTGTCGTGTAGTCGGGTACAGGACAGTTTAAATTTAACCCAGACGGCTTAAACTTTACTTATTGTTAGTCGTCTGGATAAAGTAAGCATTTCAGCTAATAGGTTTACTGTAAAATTAACCAGTCAGCTACCTAAATTGGTTCGGTTATTGGAAGTTACGGTTGATTAAAGTTAAATTTATTTTAATTCCTCCACACCTCATATTTTATGAACTTTGACTCTTTTTCAAATAGTTAGTATGTGAAAATTAGTTTATTCAAATTGTGAGAATCCAGTACATTAATTCGTTTAGTTGCGTATTCCAATTTTTCATACAATTAAAATTTCGGAAATGTATATGTTTTTTTTATTTAATGCGCTTTTTTGCCAGAATTACTGAGGCAAGTTGATTTCACAGTATTTGTGGAATATAAATAACTATTGCTTAATATTTAATATACGTATACCCATATATTTTTTATGTTTCCTAAAGATATGATATTATTATGTAGCAGGTAATATCGTAATACACACCGAGATAAAACGTCTTTTATGTTATTTTTAGTCTTATCACATTGCTTTTATAAGACGATTTATTTTCATAAAGGGAAGTATAACAATTGAAGGATATAAAAGGAATCCCTATATATAAATGAGACGTCATTGTATCCGTCCGTAAATAATTTTATATTTTTGATATTAATATTAATTTAGTACAGCAGTATAAGTTATATCCTATACTTAAATTAGACTAACATAAGTTAACCATATTGACAGTTCAATACTTTTCTATATTCTTTAAAATTACTAGGGTACCGCCGACAGTATAATCCCACAAGACAAACGTTTATTAAGGACTAAAGAATTAGTTTATAGAAATAAAAAAGTTCCATTTAACGCTATTCAATTAAACAATCGAGGCCTCAATCCGAACAGTAATTGTCCACAAGATGCGTAGAATATAAATCAATGTCTCTTTGCGAAGTCCGAAGTTGTTGCCGCTGGGAGCAAACCTCTTCCTATTTAACTAAGAGCACTGTTGTTTACTCCCCCGGGGCCCATCTGGACTTGTAACAAAGGGAACTTAAAATTGTCTATTCGGAAACAAAAAAAAATAATCACATCTTTCATATTGGCAAAAAAGGTTCTTACCTCCTGTTCGCGGCTTCTTTGATGTGGGTAGAGGTCATTGACTTGGTCCTTCGGAGGCTGATTAAAAAGTATGTCCTTTCTTAGGGTTCAATGTGTTGAATTATATATTGCAATCGGTTCGGCGGTTTTGTTGCGTTACAAACAAAGGTATTAGACATGCGAAATAAAGTTTCTATTTTGTTTCACTCACGTATAATAAACATTTGGAAGTTTGTATTTACGATACTAACAAAAAAGTGTTATGAAAACGCATTTGCTAATATAATAACATCTCAGAGTTTTATCATATCATGACTATATTATTTTAGAATAAGAAATTATTCAAAATAGAAATATATAAAATCAAGTTACTTTAATATAAATGTAAATTCTGCATTTCCCTATAAACCAACCGTATCTAACTTGTAGCAAAATTTTAATATGATAATAGTAGAAGCAACAAAGCCAAGAGCATCCGAATTACTTACACCAACTCTCATACTCGATTATGTGTAAGTACCAACAAACTTGGCATACCAAACTAACACCAACGAGAATCTTGAGCGAAATCTGTTTACTTTAGTTGTTACACATAGCTCATACTATACTAGCATACAATTCCACGTTTCTGGAATTTTTATAAAGTTATAGGTTTTAGTCTCATTTTCAGTACATTGCACTTTTTGAGTAAAATATTATGTCATTTTTGCTGTGAAAACGTGCGATATATCTACTGCCATAAAACAGTCGAATGAAGAGTTATTATTTTCAAAGTACTTCAAACGTCTGAATAAATTTTTTGTCTAGCCCGTACTCCTAAAATCTTATTACACCAGGCGATATGAAATACGCGAAATATTGTGTAGCTATAGCGCATTAATAAAGAAACAGTAGCTACTTTTACAAAAAACAACAAACTAGAATGGGTTTATTTTTTACTATTTCAATTCGCTTGTTGTCGAGTTTTTTTTACCCTTTCTTTAAATAAGCTCGTCTACTGACTTACAGTCGGCAAATAAACAAAGAGACCAGCGAAAGGTCTGTCTCATAAAAAACTGTTATTAATGTTATTTGTAACAGCGAATAAAATTTGAAACTTGCATTTAGCAGGAACTGCATAAAGTGTAACGCGATACTTACATTTTACAACGCAAGCATGGACTAAATTAATGCTGTATGCGGCAGCAAAACTCAAGCTGCCACGAAAATACAGCGCAAGCTCTAAAATCCATTATAAGTTTAAAATGGTCGCACCATTCAGGTGCCATACAACGGGCCACCAATAGCGTGAAAGTCTTTAACTTCAGCTCACATACAGAACCACGACAATAGGTCTCGGATTTGAAAAGATCTTATAAAAAGATTAAACATTTCTTAGAGGAACTATTTAATTAAAAAAATTGAGAGAACCTTTTGTGTCCGTTTGGATTTTAATTACATAAAATCTTAACCTATTTAACTTTACGGGTTAATTTTCAACCCTTTCTCAGTGCTCACCTACGTTATATATAGAGAATACCTAAGTAAATATGTTTATACATCCAACGGATTAGATTTTGCTTTGTCTGTCAGTCATTGTTAAAATTTTCTTAACTAATTACATCATAAACAATGCCTTTACATATAAAAAGGAACTCTGATTTAGTACTGAAATCTACTTTTAATCAAAGTTACGCGTACATTTCTGTTTCATCTCCAGGAGATCAAATATACATATTCAGTCTTCGCTATATTTTCTTCAAGTTAATTTTCTACTCGAGTGAATTTTTATTTTACTCGCTAACTCTTTCACGTGGATAGTGTATACTATAGTGTATACGTATCAGTGAAAAAATATGCATGCATTTAAATTACGTTTTACATAACATCTTTGTGTTGTATTTTTATTTTATTTTTATCTAAAATGGGAAGAATGCTGCTCATTCTCAGACGTTCGAGCGCAATAGAAATCAATTTCAATTCGAAAAATATCAAAGGATTGAACGCATGGCTGATTTTTACGCGAGCATCTCATTATCAATAGTGTCTGAAAATAACGAGGATGCAGCATAACTCTTTAAAACAACAACAAAGCCAATAATCCCTATCGTTTACCCAAACGACCAGGCATATTAAATAAGGGCAGAGCGTATTTGCTCCGAGCAAACTATCACTGGATTTGTTAGTGTAGTCTACAGTAGACTAATTAATGGACTGCGGCTTGGTCTGTGGCCGGCCTTACGAGGCTAAGACAACGAGTGTTGTGGCATTGCAGACTTTGATTAGTAGCTTGGGAAACCTTAACATTTTCCCTCTAATTGAATGACTTTTGCTAAACTTGGAATCTGTTTCCACAGTGGTTTTTGTCACAAAAAATGTTGTCAGTGACAATTGGATGGTGACCTGAAAAAGAAACTAATTGGGATGTTTGGCACGAGCTAGATAGATATTCTTCCTAAATTCAGATCATGTACGATCTGACCTGCATAAGTTCCAACTTTTAAATGTCACCAAATATCCATTTTCAGTGTTTGTTTTGCTGAACATACTGCAACATTCGAAATATTGAACTTTTCTGAATAGTATCGTTGTTATACATTGTAGTTGTTAAAATAAAATCGTTGTTATGGACTTTGTGTTTCTATTACGCTTTTTCATTGAAATAATGTTGGCATAACTCTTTGTTTGCCGAAACCTCGTTTTGTAGGATGATAAATAAATATTAGTCAGAACGCCGAAGTGCTTTCATTAATTTTGTAAAGATTTCTCTTGTAAAACGCTATTAAGTAAATTGCTTAATGTATCACAATAAAGATGGTGAATAGGAAAACTTTTAGTATCCAGCATGACCGTGACCAAGTTAAAATAATAGATCGTTGAAAAAACTTCTCAACGTTTTCGCTAAAAGTTTGAATAATGCAAAGACGAAGCGAGAATAATATAGGAATACAGACAAGTAATTTAATTCTGTGAAATGTTCCTTTCCTCGCGTAAAATAAGATTTCCTTATAATAATTTTGATGTTATATTTGAGCAACATTTGAGCACGAAGTTCGAAAAGAAAACATTTACTTTATCTTTAACGAAAGACATTTAAAATGTTTATCAAATAAGGTATGGGAAGATGTTCACATCGTGTGCTCCTTTAATAATAAAGTTACGCCGAAGCAGGAATTTACATTTTATGAGTGTTTAAGGATTAGTACAATTTTTGGGCCATTGTGCATTTTTACTTTCATAGTTACAATAAATGCTAATTTACGGTGTGGATGTTAGAAAAATCATACGAAAGTAAAGGTTGTTATCATCTAACTATTACTAAAACTTTGGTAATTAACGTATATCAATGTATGAGTGATAAAAGTGATTGTTATCTTTTTGCTGATTTGCAGCTAAGTTTGGAAGAAAATAAAACATCATCCTAAATCTATTATTGTCGATAGGAGTGAGATATCATATCTATATTCATAAATTAGTCTTATTTTCCTTGTAATAATTTCCTTCACAATAAATAAAAAACAAACAAGTAAAAGTTCACGAAATACACAACAGACTACATTAGAAAGATGTAATTGGCCACGGCTACTACAAGATCTGATTCTTAAACGAAGGAAAAATGAACAAAGCCAGACCATTCTAAGAAACTGCACGACTTCAATAAGTAGAATGATAATTAACCAAACCTTCTTTATTTATGGAGAAAACCAAGATATTTTTATTTTTATAACAATTTTTTTTTTGAAGTAAGTCAAGTCCTGCACGAATATTGAAGTGGCTACAAGTGGGTAGGAAAATGACACCGCTATCGCTTCTTGAGCACGCTGGCCCAAAAGTGGCCCTTAAGGATTTGATGATAAGAAAGGGACTAGACAGATTGCCGCCATAGCACGTAGAGGTTGACCCAATTTTCTTTATTAGTACAAGTATCTATCATGTTCTTAGTGACCTTTAGCATAATAACCACTTCCTGGATCATATAAGAGTAAGTGTTTTGATATGATAATATAATGTCGTCAACATTTTTCTTTGTGTTTTACTTTGGCTTTTATTATTTTGCAGCATAGTCATCAGGTGCCAATAATGGAGCTGAGACGAGAGAATTTTCTGCTTTGACTTATAAGACTAAAGATTTCTAGAGCTTTGATTTAATGTGTACTAAAACACATATTACGGATTGAATTTTGTATTCTCTAAAATGGCGAGTATCAGAGAGTAAATTGTGTTCCAACTTTATGGCCGAGTGGAGTCTGCTTTCTCTGGGGACATTATATTGAGACAGTAACAAGTTGCATTTAGGGGACAGCTGCTGGTACTCCCAGGATGAAATTTAAAACTTCATGGAATAATGAAATGCGCTGAAGTTTTATGCTGAAAAATGAAATATTCAAAGTTTTATCATCCATATCATGATTTAATGAGTTGAAATAACGCTGTGAAACTTGGCTTCGTGAAGTATTTCTGAGTTCATTTGTTACAGCGAGTATGTAATGGGCGTGGCCCGTCCGCATAAACGTTTAGTATGGAATTACAGATTTCCTTATTATTTCTGAGAAAATCTTGCCTTAGGTACGATATTAAAACCTATTCTGATAATTCCGTGTAATTCGTGTACCTATACATAATTATATCTTATACACAAAGATCAGATATTATATTTAAATCGTAAAAGAAACCTTCAATAGGCACGTTAAACACAGATACATTTTTAAATCCAATGTTAGGTAAATCTATATTTGATGTTTTTTCAATAATAGTTCAGTTTGAAAATGTTATTAAACTCGAAATGAAATGAATGTCCAAAATAAAGTACCTCGAAGAATATTTGAATAAGATATAAAATGTTCACGACAAAAATGTTTTGAGCGAATTCATCCGATTACATTTTTCGGATCTTTGTATTTAATTCATTAGGTATACCTAATAAAATCAACAATAAATAATCAAGTCGAACATTAAAGGGGTCTTAATCCTATTTACTTCTCTGTTTATATTTAAACAAATATTGTTTGCGAACAATTATGTATAATTGACAATGTTTTAGGTAAAATAACAGTTACATTTAATGACTAATTATAAACTGATGTTACAGGTGATTATAGTTGTATCAAGCCCGAAGCTACAGTTAACATTATTCCCAACGCGCAATAAATTGGTGCCAAAATGTAATAAATTATGATACATTATTTGCTACCAAAGGGAATATCTAATTGGTACTTTTTAGTATCATTAAATGATGAATCATCTGCAATATTAAAGATGAATGCTCCTTATCTTGATATTGAATGAAATCCATTAATCTCACGGTTTATTAGACAGCTGAATTCATTTGAATTCGCTAAGGTACTGAACTTATATTTAGAATGGAGATTTCAACTAAAGACTGAGATTGATAATATTAATAAGGACCTATGTTTCTTAAAAGTAAATTTCAGAGATTAAGAATACAAAGAAGCTTATATTAAGTATTTAGCAGAAATTCGAAAAGTACACCAAACCACAGCGGACCAGAGGAAAGAAGATTAAATCTTTTATTTTTATAATAAGAGACATGGTCTAACAATGGGATGTTACGGAATGTTTTAGCACGAAAATATTGTTCTTAAAAATAATCTGAGAAAATATTCAACTAGAATAGTATACTAAAACAACCAAGAATATTTTAGATACTTCAACTTCAATTACTAACTTTAATATGGATGTTACAAAAATATTCGTTTCCAGACACATTACTAAGTTCAATGAAATCCGACGAAGTCACATATGTGGCGGAGGAAAAATTCTAGAAAAGTTCCTTAACATTTCCGTCGATTTTAATAGATTGAGAGGTTCGTAAGAAATCATCGATTTGTGCAAATGTTTGCACATATACGGATAACGGGTTTAATATACTCTGTAATAGTTTCATAATATATGTATGTGGAAACGTTAACATTGCGCGAACTGTTTTATTCATTGTTCGCTCTAATTTCGTGCTGGCGTAAATTTTTAGCCGCAGGATTTTTTGAATTTTCGAAATAAAAACGTGTAACAATACCAGGCTTGGTTGTTAGCCTTTAATAATACGTTATTATTATCTTTTACATTAATTAAAGTTTTTTCATCATAAGTGCAAAATGAACGGAGGCTGTATAAAACCATGCTTGGTTTGGCCAATTTCGACTGGATTTTTTTGTTGTTGTTTTTTTTACGTTTTATATTACAGACTACCTTTAATATTTAGGGCCGAAATATTTACTAGATTAACTTATTATAAATGAAAAAGTTCATGTCATTAAAAACAGAGGCAGTTTGGGACAGAGAGCCGAGAACAAAAGAACCAAAAATTATACACAAAGCGTAATAAGTACATTTTTTACGAATTTAATATATCTACCGTCACGGACCGTTAATTCCAATGTAAATGTAAATTATAATCTAAGACGTTAACAAGATTTAATTTAATCCAAATAAGAAATATCTTTAAGCAGCAGAAGACTATTTTTTCTAACCCGTTTAGCGTGAGATAATTTGCGAAAAAAGTAACATAAATTAAATTTCCTGTAACGGTTTCATTATAACCGAATGGAAATTGAATTCCTCTCTTCACGTCGTAATAACTTCCTTTGAGTCAGAAGATAGTGTTTTTTTACAGTCTTTCCTCATTTTATATAAAGTGCATTATTACCAGGTACCCTGTTAATCGATTTTTTCCTAGCTGACATCGTTACGTCATTAACCGTTTCAAAACACCATGGACAATTGATGTTGGTAACTTTATCTTTAACTGTAACGATTGATGGATGTAATGTAACGGATTCTATTACTGGGCGGATATGGAAGATAAATTTGGAGCTGAACTTGCGGCGGATAAATTGATTAATATACATTTCTAACAATCAGTATCGGTTTCAGAATAAACTTGGTATAATGCCATATAAACTTATAGACGTTAAAGTGACTTAATGTTTTCACATTACAACAATTTTTTTTGTCCAAATCCGCAATAACACCTGCATGAGCTATTTTTACTCCAATTGATTTTGCAATAACCCATCACCTTATCTTTCCCGTATTTCTTATCAAGTGTGTAAATAAATCCTTATCAACCGACTGATACAAATTTCTTTCATCTATTATCACGTGCTATTTTCGCCTGTAAGTATATTGACAATAACGTCGTTATTAGTTTGCACAGTTAACGTTATCAATTTGTGATTGTTCAGAGGTTGATGGGAAGGGCAGCATCGTGACTTATCAGTGGTTTATCAATATCGACGTTTCGATAAAGAATTTATTCACGGCACACAATTTTTCTAGTCCAAAAATGCATTTTACCTGTAATTAAATTGAAATTCTTTATTTATTCTAGTACATAAAAACGCATGAAAACATTACCATAAAATTCTCATCAATGAAATTATAGGTATTTGTTTTACTAAGACGATAGGAGATTAGGAAACCATGAGGAGCCGCATCAGGGCTCTACAAAAAAGCTTATTATGTTTTGCTTATGAGACTCAATCGAAATGATTAGAAGTCCGTCTCGGTCCTGCATTCCATCGATTAGAATCACTGGAAAACTTTGGTCTGAATGTTTGAAATGTATTAGCTACGGATCGTGTCGCTTGCACGGAATTCGGAATGTCAATGCTTGATCGCGTGACGGTATTACATAACGAGCTGAGACCAATGTTATTAAATCTCGACCATATTATATATTTATGACGCTTGCCGTATAAAATCCTCCAGATTTTACGGAACGACACACACCCAATAAAAATGTCAAATTTTTCAGTCCACGGTGCATGTTTTTCGGAACAAACTGAATTTTTTACCTCTGAAATACTTAGTTTGAGTAACTGACCCATAATAAAATTATATGCACATTTTCGATTGAAACGAGATTTGGGTTAAAATTTACTGGCCTTAATTAACTGTGTGCTTTAAAAACAATTATAAAGTAAACCGCGTCAAATTTGCTTTTTGGTTTATTTGACTGCGATAATTCAATAAAAGTCATGTTTGACGGTATTTGGTGTTCAGTTTTGGATCTGATTGGGGCTGGCTTAATGCGATTAAGCAAATTGAATAAGGACGAATCTCTCGGATCTCGATTTTGTACATTTTAACTCTGAGATTCATTTAATCAGCCATCGAAGTAATGGCATCGCGTTCTCGATTCAAATTGTTTTTCACCTTGAAAAATGGTTGGAACGAAGTTTCTTTTGTGGTAGGAGTAAAAAAAAAAGAAAATCTAGTATAACAAAAACGCATTATTGGTTTGGTTGCTTTGCTACTGATTTACATCACGTGTTATGTGACATCGAGCTTGTTCAACTAACTTTACTCGCTTTTTATATTGAACATATGAAATATTTTAATCCAAATTTTATCTTTTAATGCTAGGACTAAAGAAACACATAAGATTTTTTTTTACAAAAATGCCTATGCAGTCCTTTATAATTAGCTCTATTGTATGATTTTCTGTGCCAACAATAGGCTTTAGCTTTAACTTGGAAATACATACTTTTACAAAGCCAAACGATGCTGATTAAATAAATGTTAAAGTAGAACTACAAGGCATACGATTTATGCGTTCTCATTTTGTTTTTAAGTACGACATACCAAGTTAAGTAACTCTACATACTAGTTCAATAAATCAGGGAAAACTTCGTCGTACGCCCATTATTGATGCTATGGCACTTCGCTAAAGTTTTATTAATATCCTCGTTAAATTCTATTTGTGCGTACGCTGTTAAATCTTTAATTTAAAGTTTAAATTTGATAATTGAATAAATGTTTATAATAATATTATTATTAAGTTACTAGTAGACCGCCCTCTGGCTTCGCACGAGTATACCTAACTTTTTCGGAAATTTAATATAGCCTGTGTTTACTAGAGATAATGTAGCTTTCCAACAGTGAAAGAATTTTTCAAATCGGTCAAGTAGTTTCGGAGCTTTTTAATTTCAAACAAACTAACAAATACATTTTTCCTCTTTATAATTGTAGTGTAGTTTAATAACAAACGAAAGCTATAAAGATATACAATTAATTTAAATAAATAAATTTATTCCAGTGAAATCTAAATATTTATAAAGGGTTTTCTTATGAAGCAAGAAGTGACGTTTAGATGAAAAGACTGAGCTCCCGTTTCATCTAATTAGGAAATTAATGTGGCACAGTTCTTAATTGCTTGTTAGTTCAGTAAAACACGAGCGTGAGAAAACCATGTTTGGTAGTGTATAAACATTTCCGGGAAAGTATGTTTTCCGCGAAACACGTAATTTCGACATCCTTATTTGAACAGCGTAATTGAAAGTTTTGGCGAACCGCAAGGTCAACGCATGCGTCCTCCATGTGCCCAAATAAGCAATAAATCTATTGTACTCAGAGATTGAAACCGCAACTCTTTGGGGAGAACGAGTTCTGCGCAATCCGTCCCAAATTGTCGACAAATTGAATTAGCAGTACTTCTGTGTACCTCGCAATTCCCTTCGATAAGAATATTTACGAATTGGTACCAGGAAAATCCAATTCGATGCTGTTTTGTCTGTATCGTAACCAAAAAATAACATCACATGTATTTTTATTGTTCGTTTATATGCTTCTTTTGTCGAGAACTAAACTCGATGGGTAGTGGTTTCAGTCGTTCTATTTTTTTACTCGTTTAGAATTGATACGTTTAACTACATACATACATATTTATTAACTTCTTTTGTCAGGAAACGTTTTAAATCCTCCCATAATAGTTAATTACTATCTTTTGGATTATCAAATCATACAAAATACTTTTCAGTTGTTATAAATGTAATGTCCTAAATTTTTGTATAACAATCATTAGCACAATGAAACGGCGTTAAAAATTGTTTTTGTAAAACTTAAAGCAAGCGCTCAGAAAAATAAGTTATTGGACCAATATCTGTACAACAAAAGCCTGAATACAATGACCATCCAGTACTCCCCACACAATGGATAATAAATAGTCAACCAACACTAGAAAAAAAATATACATTTGTTAAAGTATGTCGTACATTCATATAGTGGACTGTTTCTGTAATGTGCAATACTCAGACGACAAAAGCCTCTGTCCTATAAAAAATCTGGCAGCGTCAAACTAAAACTGGGAGTTGTTACGTAAAACCCCTACCCCTTTATTTAATGCTGGACCAATTGTAGACGGACTTGCAGAAAGAGCGTACAAAGGAGATATGGAAAGTAATAAAAAATGTGCTCTGTCGTGATCTCGATTTTTCCCAACATTCCCAGGTAAATCAAATCTCGTTAGTCAGGAAAATGTAGAATAGCGATAGTAAGCTACGCTGTCATTCCATGTACGTTGTAAGAATTGGAGACTACCGTGTCGACCCGCAATTTTTTAGGTGCCTCGAGTCGTGAGAATGATTGGGCACGATTTTTTATTGTCATGGCCTTTTTCGGCGTAGCGATTTGCAGTTACACTTATTACTACCCAGTCCATGTTCATGAATTTTTATATATAACTTTTCACTTTTCTCAAATGACTTACATGTGTTACACATGAGACATGAATACCTAATGAGATATTAATGGAATATTAATATGTAACAACAGGTAATAGCTACAAATATACTGAATGATTTAGTTAAGTGTATATAGCTCAATTATAGTGAGGAGAACCAGAACATCTTATTCATATCTTGATATTCCACGGCAATAAGTTCCTAAAAATTTTCTCCAATGCACACCTGCTTAGCTCCATTTTGCTGGCGGTGTTTCGATCACGGGTAGAATATAAATAACTCTATTCCATTCTGTGCAAAAGCAATCTGCATAACATAAAAGTTAACAAGAGACTCAAAATATTAAAAAAATGTGAATCTCTTAAAAATGCATTAAAAGAACGTTACAGTAAAAACAAATGGTATCGTTCTTATTATTGTTATTATAATACTTATAAAATGCTAAATCTTTCACAATGCTAGCGGAGCTTTTTAGAAAAATGTTAAATTTAGGTGACATGGTCTTTTCACTTTTCTTCGTACTTTTCAAATATATTAAGTATTTTATTCCTTTTGAACTGTTCCAAAGTGGCAGTAAACATTTAATAGTAAGAGTTCTGTTGTCTTTATGACATTTAACCTTAGTTTTATTTCTCATTTTGTCCGAGAAAGTAGTTAACTTTTGACAAGTTAATTGCCAACATGACTAAAATTCTTGGCTTAGTTCGTGTGGTTGTATGCCAACTTTGCCAATGCGTAAGACCTTTCTTTATAGCAAGCCATAAATCCAGTTTACAAAGCACAATTCCTCAATCCCATTGTTTCTTCACACAAAGATGTTGGGTTATGTACGATATTTGGACGGAACTTCAGGCTTTTATGAATATTGCATGTGTGTGGTGTTATAATAAAGTTATCGGCGTGTAGACGATCTCTTTCAAGGACCGATTGGAATAATTTTACCAACAATTTGCATAAACAAACTCGAATATACTGAATAATGTTTAAAACATATGAGAACTGGATAGTTTTGCAAAAGATAGTAAAGTTTTTACACCGCATTTGTTATTTTTTATTATATCTAACAAAAGCCGTGGCAATAAAGCATGACCATTCATCTTAGCTGTCATGCCGAAGTACGGTTCTTACAAGAGGTAAAATGTTTGTACGTGTAGTATAAACATTAGTCCAGGGATTTCTTTTTTATCTTTCAATCTCTGCTGATATTCAAGTCACATTTACATCACTATTTGATTATGTTTATCGTATGTATTTCTTGTTAAAGACGTATCCGATTCTATTATTACATTCTGTTTGGGTTCAATTTTATTACCTTCGAGGAAAGCGTATCGTGAAAAATATTTAATAGGAATGCATCGGATGGAACCGAGCAAGCAATGTTCATAAATTCTTCTCCTTTATCCGGGTAAGTTTGAAAATCAGGTATGCTAACAGTCTAGAACGCACGTCGGCCGTCTAATTCCTTTAACATATTTGCCCTGTAAAAGTCTGAAGACAAGGTAAAGAGAAAAAATCGTTAAGATAACTTTCCTTAAGTTCCCGAGATAAATCGTTGAATGCATTTGCATTCATTGAATAAGAATTGAGGGATCTACGTGCTCCAGAAATAATTATCGCTCGACGAAATGAGGAAACAATTGTGAGGTATGTTCATCCTAATTAAAATGCGGGAGCTCTGAAATAGGGAGGCCTAAAGTACTGATAAAATGTGTTTTCAGTTACAGTTTTGCAGGTCAGTTCAGAATCCGCTTTAATAGATTGCTTTTAATGACCAAAAATTTTAGTAAGATGTTTCCAAAAATAATATTTTTGTAACGTGAATATCGGAAGATGTTTTAGATTTACGAACGAGAAAATGTTGTAACATTTCACGAAGAGACTTAATTAAATAAAAATGAGAGATAACATAAGGGTATAAGCATTGAAAGAGAATATAAATAAAACAAAATATGAAAAATAAATATTTCAATTCCACCGAACAATGCAATATCTCAGTAATAGACATGAAACACGATGCGGTATTAAAGTTAACTTTAGAAATACAGTTTCGAGGAGCTGTATTACGATATTATGTAGAATATATTGCATTGATCGGGATTGAACCCACGCTATTACGTTACCGCAATGGAGTAGGTGTCTACAGCTAACGGGCTATCGTACACCAGATTTATGGCCCTTCTTCATTCCCCACGTTAAGTTATAATAGTAAAGTTTTGGGGAGGTTTTGTTTGAACTGTTTCAATGGGTATTTTATGACTGAAATTTTATCATATCACCAACTTTAATAACACTATGCTGGAAATTTTACACATTAAATATCTTGAAACAGAAATGCGACTAAATTTCGACCTAAATTATGACTTATGGAACTTTGAGACTTTCCAGTGTGTAATATTTAGTAGGTCGAATGGAAGTTAAGATAAATGACATCGAACTAAAATAAGAACGATCACTTAGTGAACTAATTACTGTGGTCAGGTTATTAATAACCCAATCTATCAAGATTAATGCAATTAGGCATCTAATTACATAATTGATTTATGTAATTATTCATTGATTTAAAATTTAATTCGATAAACAATAATTGACAGCGTAATTTATAGTCTATTGCGAAGTCAATTAAATTTGAGTAAACTAACAAAAAAACTAACGATGGTACTAAAATATAGAAAGAATACTTTAAGATTCACGATACTCTGACTTTTATTTTTCTGTCTTTTATCAAGAAAGTTAATAACAAAACCGAAATCTTGAACTAATAGATAACCATGTTTTATTAAACTACGGGATGATTACTCACGTATAAAGGTACGTATAAACGTATAAAACTTCTTCATGATGTTCGTACCAAAGACCGGGAGTCTGTACGTGTAGACACTGTAAGTTCTTTTTGTTGGAACATTC
>DVXP01001363.1:0-15327 GCA_018235645.1 Junonia grisea | reverse complement strand
GATTTATATTAATCATCTATGTTATTGATTGATGGATATTTAATTTAAGTGTAGGGAATACAGATGAAACAGTGGCCTACTTATTTTTGCTAATAATGGTATTAAAATTATATATTTAAGGCATCATTAACATTATCTGTTTAAGCACGATAAATACTTTGGTGTTCATGCAAGCTGTCATAGTCTAGTCGACAAGTTGAAAATGGTACAAAATAGCAGTACTGCTCTTAAAGTTATGTGTGATAGCTCATTGGATCCGGAATAATGCCTAGAAAAATATGCTAAAAAAGATTTTCTAAAAAAGATTCTGAATGAAAAAAAAATCCAATAAAAATTTCTCGCTCCCGGAACTCTATCTCCATTATATAATTTTAATTTAGCGTTGAAAATAGGCCTGTGCGCGAATTAAATAGTATAATTGGTGTATTAAAAATTAAACTCCCGGGTGTTGTGACGCTGCGTCACAACACAAATTTCTAAACGCAGGTTTATAACCATACTGAATGCTGTGCTAAATGTATAAATGCAAATTGCAAACCAGTGCAAATAGGTTTTGAAAAAAAAAATGATAGTAGAATGAAACAAAGCTGTAGATAATTAAAAATTTTTGACCTAAAATTTTTGCTTTCGAACTTTTTTCACACACAGTTATTTGAAAAAAAAATGCAAATACAAAAGTTTTCAATCTTTTAGTTTTTAATTTATTATGTACAACCTTGCCATCACATATTTTTTAATAGAACCCGTAGTTAAGACGATAAACAAGATAAACCGTTTTTTAGTAAACCCTATCCCACTCCCACTTCCCGCATTCATATCACCCGCAATTTATTTTTTCTTTCACATTTGTTATTATCTACCATTATTATCTACCATTTGGAACAGGTTTCATTCTACTATAATTTTCTCGCCCATTTCGTCATTTTTAAAGCGATCTGCACTGGTCTATTACAAACAGTAGCTTATGTTTTTTTAATGTGAAGTTCCATCATGATTTTTATGCATGCTAATTTAAAGATAAAAGAACGATTAATACTAAAACTATTTAATCATTGGTTTTAGATACTGAATAATCTAATCGTATTAAGGACTGACCTAAAATTGGCTTGAAGTCTGTTTGTTATAAGCGGAAACAATTTGTTGTTATAAAAATATTGTATATTGATTATCATATTTGAACTCAGCTATCGTATATTTAATTTTATTTTTAATACCCGCCTATCGGTCTGGATGAAATTTTATGTAAATGTTCTTCTGTTGGCGTCTTCTACTTAGGTTTAGAGCCTACATAATCCGCCATGCTGCTCTAATGCCGGTTGGCGGATAAAATATATACATGTGACAGTATGCAGTACACGCAGGAGAATTTAAATATAGATTTAGAACTTGAAAACATAGCGTTGCCAGCAGGCGGTGAGTCCGTGATAATTTATTGCGATCGAAGTGTTCTAACCAATAAGACATTTCAGCTTTTAAACCCTGTAAATTCACCCTAATTATAATATAATGGAATGTATGACGGAACTTTTTTAAATTAAAAAATTAAATAGTGGCAATGCTTCGACAAACGCATTACTAAACATTATATTTCTAAAGTAATACGTAATTATAAAATTAGAACTAAACGATGACATTTTTATGGCTTAGTAATCCTCATTGTTTTGTTCTTTGCCATATACTCGTATGAATATATTAGCTGTAAACTGTTTATCTTCAGATTAATTTTATTTATCAATGGTGGGTTTATGACTCTATTAAAACGTGACTATATATTTCTAGTTGGTAAATTATACCTATTGAATTTTTAATCAAAGGTACTAACGTATTTTCTAATGCTATGCTATATGTTATATTAAATGTAATCAATTGAAAATTATTTGTAATTAGGTACTTTTTGGTATAAGTAGCAAAATTGATTGAAACTTGTGTTGTAGTCGAATATATATTTTTTTTATTAATAGAAAAACTTATTTAAATTATAAACTTATTTCAGTTCTGCTTATTTCAATTAGGCTAAATTAAAGTCTGCATACCTAGATTCCACTTGGTACTTATCGGTTCACCCCTAGAGCGTTAAAGTAACCTACATGGCTGCCTGCGCTTTGTTACGCTAAGGCGGAGAGGCTGCTCATCTCGCAGCGCCAGACTTTTCAGGGGTAGCAGTAACTGACAAATGCATTTGTTTTTATATAGAAATTAATAAGCAACTTACACGTGCTTTTAAACTAAATACAAATCTAAGTGACGCCAGTTCAGTGCTATTTCCCATAAATATTTTCCCTCTTTTTTGCTCGATCTAACAGGAAGCTTGAGCGGCTTCCTTCCTTCTGCGGTTGTCGATGAAAATATTATATTTGTGGGAAATGAGTTTAAATATTAAAAGAGAAAGTTTAATATAGTAAGATTAAAATTAAAAAATAATCATCAAAAAATGTGATTGGTTTCTTACTTTTAAATAAATTTCATAATAAATTGTTAATGTGTTAATTGTTAATTTATAATTGTTAAAAAATGATTGATGATTTTATTAATAATAATTTAAAATTTATCACATTTACCGTTATATATAATATAAGTAACGCAATCGTTACACGCATATATTTAAGCCACTTGATGTTTGAGTTTGTCAAAATGAGAAATGTAAACACATTTCTTTGAAAAACAACAACATCGAGACACCTGTAGACCTATCATAATTATCATTTAGGGAAGCTAAGCTTTTTATCAGCAAAATACTTTTAGAATCAAAGAGTAGTTTCGGATATTGAACTCTTAAATTATTTATTGAGGTTATACAAACTTTCAACTTTGCTTTTTAATAAAGTACATTAATACGAGCATACAATTATAGCACATCGTATATCACAAACACGTTTGATTTTAAGTTTGTTTGAATTGATCGTCTCTGGCACTTATTTAATCGTAAAATAAATTATAGTCTTATACGACTATTGCCTATGATAAGTGCACAATATGAATATAAATGTATTATTTGATAAGTTATTACAAATATTGTAACAAATAAACATTAGGTATTCTGTGTAAAAGATTAGTTTTATTTGCCCCGCTAAGACCCATTGTCTGGAACTTATAGGTAATAATAAATTAATGCATGTAACTACGTCAGAAAATTCATATAAAATAGATAGCTCGTTAAGACGTAAGTACGCTCTGATGTATATTTAGAATATTATCTGGGAATAATAAAATAAAGAGATCCTAAGAGGGCAATAGATTTTTCTGCTATAAAACCTAATAATACTAGAATTTGTTTTGAAGAATTTTTATTTTTTAATTGAATAGTGGATAAAGTGTGATGTAAATGTACAGTCTCTCACTTAATTAAGCTTCAAATGAAGCAAATGTGTCACATTAGTAGTTGAAGAAAAACCTAAGTTTTGATAGTAACTGTATATGGCTTTTGCTTATCTTCTCTACGACTTTTGTTATATTAGAAAATTGTAAAAATTTATATTAAAATTGATCACTTTATGGTACTGAGTTAATATATTATTAGTGTTTATAAGTAGATAATATAAAGTTTATTGATACTTACAACAGGTAGTCCTTTATCTCTAAGCCAGTCATCGGGTTCCTTTAAACAGAAGCAACCGTAGAGAAGGACCACCGTAAAGAGACCTGTGGTCATAGAAAATATTCCATAGTATCCCATCTTCTGCAGCAAGATCCCGCTCATCCCGATTCCGACAGGCAGTCCCGCTGTCATACAGAAGTTCACCAGGCCCAC
Source organism: Junonia grisea (assembly GCA_018235645.1). Taxonomy (NCBI): domain Eukaryota; kingdom Metazoa; phylum Arthropoda; class Insecta; order Lepidoptera; family Nymphalidae; genus Junonia; species Junonia grisea. Next base: position 11,579 of record DVXP01001363.1, on the reverse strand, counting down.
CCTGAAGGTTCTTGACTGTTCCGACGTGATGTCACTTATATAACTAAATACACCGAGGAACATCGTCACCCAACCACCAGTTATAGCAGGAAAGAACGTCTCCAAAAATACAGTCACTTGAACAGGAATTTCGTAGAAGTAATAGACATTAACCACATTGTTAATAGATGTCACTAATTCACCAAATATTGGAAGCAGTATGCAAATTTTTCTCTTCCCGGTTCGATCGCTCCAAGCACCAAGGAACATGATCAGTATACACGGTAAGCCAGTGTTGATTACGCTCTTCCAGATGTCTATCGATGATATTAAAGTCTGTACTTCTTTTTCGTACGAGGAATAGTTGTTTGTTGTTCTTTTAATCAATGCATCGCAGACTACGTCTCCGAACCCTAGATTTACACGGCAAGCTTTGTCCAAATTGAAATTTCCCATCGCAAACCGTGATATGACACTGGGTATAATGAGTCCAGCCAGCAGTGGTTCTACCGTTATGTTGTCCTTTATATGCCATAGTTTTTCCGAAAATCCTTTGTCCTTATATTTCTTGTGTTCTTTTTTATTTAAAGGTTTCTCTTCTTTTTTGTCTATTGTTTCTTGTTTTTCTGTCATTTTTACGGATTGAAGTTTTCTCTATATACACTTGTATTTTTATATCTTTTCTCCTTTTTCCATTTTATATTGAATCCAAACGCGGATGGCACTCACGGCTGCAACGTTCAATTTAACAGTGTTAACGTCAATGTGACAGCTACAATAATTGCCTTTATTATTTACTTGTCCGATATATTTGTTTGATATCAATTAAGCGAAGATAATGATAAACGTAGTCACAGATAATTGACTTTGTTTTGTATTGGATGGATCAACGTGCGATTTATTATCTTTGTTGACTGTGGAATAACATATTATTATATTTTTTTTAATTTTCTTTTAACCTTACAAATAATAAGTGTTTAAGAGTTTCTTATGACCAAAAGGTCAATTAGATACTACAGTAATGACAGATAAAATATATAATTATGTTTAGCGAAGCGTTTAAATATATAATAAATTAATTGAGTACTTTGTTAATTGCTGCATTATTGAGACAATATGTTTGTTATGTTCAAGAGTATGACACTTAATAATGGATAATAACGATTGGAATCAGACCATTGATTACATAGCAGGTTGTTCTGCTATCTCATATTTACTTAGAACTTTAATTAAAAATAACAAGATATGCACTAACATAAACATAAACACTTAATTAATACAGATTAAAAAAAGAAATTTAAACTACGATTTTTCTATTGAAAATATTTTATGTATTAATTTTTAATGAAAGATGACTATTTTATAATTTGCAGAACATGTTTTTGTTGATATTCTGTCAGTAAATATTGCATGTTTGATATTTAGACGGTCAATTATTGTTAAAACTTTATTTAATTATTTTAATCCTTAGTCATTAGTTGATTGATTCTTGCAATGCTTTTAAGCGAGACGAGTTAATTTATGAATATTTATAAACACTAACGACGTTGTCTAATGTAAACGATGCCATTGTTTTAAACGGCTTGCACTTTTTTTAGACTTCAATATTATTTTCTATTTGTTTTAGCTTGTCTTTGTTTTATTATTATTAAACATTGTTAGCGTCAATATCCAGATTATTTCCATCGAGTTTTATACTGAAAAGAATATCTGTATTTTGTAGTATTAACTATATGCTTATGATTGCAGACGTTCTACATTTTTATCGAGATAATGATCAATAACAATCCGTTGCGACATGACTATGCTATACACGTTAATCACGGCATCAGTTGTGTCGCCATAATAATTGAAGATCTATATACATATTATTATATTAAACACTAGCTGCTGTCTGCGACTTCGTCCGCTTTAAGCGATTATAAAGTTTCTACTTTTCCCGCAGAATCGGTATCCAATTTCGGTTGATTATGCGTAGAAACGCAGAATTTTCGAAAAAAAAATAGTTTATAATTTTTTTGACATCCTGACGAATTTTAGTAATTGACATATTTCAAACCCACCATTAATTCACCACAAAAATCCTGAACCACATACATTTTATATCATGAACCACATAAATTCGTCGAACAGATAAAATTTGTTTAATCGCAATAGCTACTACCGCTTTTTTTCAAAAAATCGTTAAATAAAAAAGTGATCAACGTCAACAGGTTCCCCTACATATTAATTAATTTCTGAAGAATTACATTCTGTCTTTCCGATTTTGTAAAATAAAGTAAAAGATTCTTAAAATAAATAATTCGCTTAATTGGCGCTAGCTTCGAGTAATATTTTTTCATAGTCTACTTGTAACTAAGAGTTAATTATTTTGCCAATTTAACGGTATTTTTATTACCGTTTTGTTGGTAAATAAATAATATAGTATATAGACACCTGGAATAACATTTTCGAGATAAAAATAAATGTATTACTTAAACTTTTTTACGTATGATTTTAATTATAAAGAATTATATACCTATCTAAGATATGTTACGCTCAAAGACCGAAATCGTTCAATGACTGAAAAAATAGCTCATAACGCGATGTTCCACCACATCCACGCGGCATCAGCCGTGGGCAAAAGCAGTAATATTGTAAAGCCAAAATAAGTCTGAAAGCATGCGCCTAAGTTTCCTAAGTCGCTGCACGCCTAAGTCTAGCACGAATTTCGATTGGTACGAAGGTAAATGTGACATCGGTGACGGATGCAGAAAGACTTTTTGGAACTTTGGGTAATGTTCAGGAGGTCGGAACTACGGGGCTCAAAAAAAATAATTTAATTTTGCTCAATTGTGCTCCTAAACATAATAGAAGAGGCTGTCTCTGTCCAGTGGAAACACCATAAATTAAAATGGGTAAAGAATGATTTCAAAATTTAACGTAAAACACTAGTTAATATTAATTAATTATAGTATCTGTACTGCCATCGTATTAGTACTATGTCTGTTTACATCAATTTTAGCTCAGACACACTTATTCTAAGTTGAATTATGAAAATTGTATGCTATTGTTATTGTTTTGTTTTCTCTTGTCCTGGTGTTTATGTGAAATTGGAGAGAATACTTTGCATGTATAAGATAGCAGAGTGGTAGCCGATTAGTCCAATAAATAATCAGATTAATTAGGTATAACAACACCTAATCATATTAACTGGATCCATTCCAAGAAGGTCCATTCTTTGGGGAGAACTCTGAAATATGTAAGTGACGTGTGTGTAAGAGAGTAAAATTACTTCTGACTTACACAGTTCGAAGCGTAAAGGGGTTTAGGACGTGGAAGTAACAACGGGCTAAAAAAACGAGTCAACAGTGTGGTTTACATTTCTATAACGTACGCGAAACGACTTAACAATGACTTCTTGAATGATATAGGGACTTCTTGAATGAGAAAGGGACTTCGCATTTCGGCAGAAATATTACTACTGTTACGTATCCTTACGGGGTGAGATGAGGTAAATATGTATGTACGTACAGTACACGTGAGCGAAGCTGAATAAAAAATATAACAAAAAAAGATGAAACTGTTCTAGAAATCAATTAAAGAAGAATTAAACTGCATGACTTTTAGTAAAGTACAATGATGTTCAATTTTATTATGTTTTTTGATCGACCTCACTGTGGCAGCGTACTAGTAATAAAAAATCCGCGTGTAGAACAAAAATAGCTTTATAATTTATTTTTTTCATGTGATTTTGATTTCACTTACAAATTTACATATATTTACAAATTTGGTGAGAAAACGTATTTGACATTGTTAGGTGAAATTATAATTTCAAAAGTTACTTATTTCGAGATTTTTTTTTGCCATTATTATTCTACAAAAATATATATAATTATTTTAAAATATTAATCTCATTATTGTCCATTGCAAAGATTTCTGTTGTATGTAAATTACAGTGTTAATTTGATACTTTTAATGACGTGTCACACGTGAGAGTTGAATTCGCAATTTGTGTTTAAAGCGTAACCAAAGAGAAAAAACATTCTGTGTCGAGGTCGTAACCATGGTTAAATAGCCAGTTTAAATAAGGTAAGTTATGTTAAAACTTGCCTATATAATTTACGTACGAAAAATCTTCACAAATATGATCTATGGAAATGAGGATGATAGAATAATTAATTTATTTTCTAGTTTTATTTTATATTTTATGTTTGATTCGAGTCAGATCTTCACTTTTACGTTTGGTCATATTCAATAACATACTTTCTTTCTTCTAATTTTGTGTAAACAATTTTATTAGAACAGGAATGGCTAAGCACTAAAAAGCGAATGAGAGCTGTCATAGGTGTCAAGGAAAAGAAAAGAAAAAATAAAGAAAAAAGATTATATATCTTCTCAAAATAGTGCGGAATGGTGCGTGCTAAGGCGTTACTACAAGTGTAAATTATACTAATCTCTTCGGACGAAGCCTTCGTATAATTAGGATAGAACATCACTTACAGGTAAGTTCGTTTAATCACTAATTATGATAAGTAAATGTTTAGGCCTTAAAAGTTGCTTTTCCACATTGATCCATCCAATGCGTTACTTAATCAAAGCCAATACACATTTATGCACATGTATGTATTTTATTTTATTAATTTACCTGTTTAAAGATATAAATTTATATATATCATTCACAACAATCGATACACGGATTTCTCACATTTTTATCACTTAAGGGCCACTTTAGAGAAACCACAAATTTAGGCTCTACTGGATGCACCGGTCGTCAATACGTGAGTGATCAGATACGTAAACAGAGAATCAAGTTTGGAATACAACGAGCTCGAGCGTTATACAATAATGCATTAAACTAAAATAGACTTTATTGCAATGTCATAAGAGCGACGGACAAATGTGGCCGTGGGTACACTAGCTACTTGTTACACCTGCCATCATTCAAATTTTACCTTTATATTACGTTAATTAAGAGCCAAAATGCCTTGTAGGAAATCTTGGCTTCACTGGGTTATGCTAGTATTCTCGTGTCCAATTACTTACTTAACCAATTTCCTTCGTCTGATTTGTCCTTTGTGGCTATCTTAAATATAGACACATATAAGAACTAAGGGCAGTTCTTATTGCTTTAAACGTGATCAAGAATTATCTTGTCAAACAAGAAGAAGGCTTTCAACGAAAGTTCCAGGAAATGCACTATTTCAAATTAACTCTTAACTGGTTTTGTGGTGTCAAAACGGCCCCCAGCGAACACATTTTGTGTAATATTTTTTAATTTTTTTGACTTACGCCTATGCCAATCCATGTCATCTCAATACATAACGCTGAAGCTGACAAACGTTCAGCTCGTAATTTTTACTCGAAGTGGAAAAACTCCATTGGCAAAGCCGGTTGCCTTGGGGTCAAAATGGACCGATGATATCAAGAGAGTGAGTATATTTTTCTTGTGATTTGAAAATTTTATTGATTTTTGTAATAATATTAAACGGAAATGTCGCAAAACTAAGTAAAAGTGCTACATATATACATGTTTAAAGAAACTAAATTCTATTTTTACGTTTCTTCCAACAATAATGTCTAAGTCGTCAAAAAATTAACGGAATATTTGTAAAAGGTAATCAGCTGGTTATTTAGTAAAACTTGTTACCTGTATGAAATGTTAAACTTAAATAAAAATCTAGGTTATTCGAAATAACCCGACTTTTTCTTAACCTAACTTTTTATAGCTACATAAGGCCTCTCAATTTTTTCATATATTGGTGTTTTCAAAATAATTTTACTATTTTTGTTTAATTTAAAGTTGTAAGAGCCTGTTTTATATTAATTATTAATTTTTTATAGTAGTTTTTATATTTTTTTTTTACCGACTGAAGTGCCTACTAAAAAAAATAACCCCAAATGGCAGGATTTTATAATATATATTTTATTCATTAATTTGAAATCATCTGGTGTTTCCAGATGATTTAAAATAAATGATCGCTTCGGTGATCCCATCTGGATCCGCTTTTCTTAATAATCTTTATTAATTACCTTGCTGAATGCTTGTCTTGTCGTTATTTATTTTATGCTGACGATCTTATATAACACAATATGTAACACTAATGATGCTTCGGCTCTTAAATGCGATCTTGATATTGTGGAAAAATGGTGCGATTCAAATGCAACTTAACACAAGCAAATGCTTTGTGATAAGTTTCACTCTAAAAAAACAGAGTGAGATTGTTTTTGATTTTTTGACCTTAAAGGTCAAAATCTAACGCGTAAGACCTCTGTCAAGGACTTAGGAGTATTTTTGATTTCTCATCAATCGACCTTTAAAAATCATTATAACAGTATTATAACCAAAAGTTGCAAACTGCTTGGCTTCATCACTCGATCCAATTCAGTAGTTTGGTCACCCCATTATGGTGTTCATCGCGACCGTATATAAAATATCCAGAGGAAAATGAGGATACTCTCCTTCATCAACATCCCAGGTATCAGCAGTTGCTACCCTATTCTGAGAGATTAGCCATAAGGTTAAGGAACATTTATAAAATATAAAAATTACAATTTTTGGATATTAATATTTATATAATCATTAGAGCTGTATTTATGAAATTTGGAACACATACAATGCCATCCAAAAGTTAGTTGAAATTTTCACTAATATATTAAATGAGGAAATTATTTCAAAAACGAACTCAAATCGTGGCTTTATAAATATTTTTTAAAATATAATTCATTTAGAATATTTCTATCAAAAAGAAAACCACAACAATTTTAATAATTATGCGCCAAAAGTTAGTTGAAAACATTGAAATATTGTTTTAGAATGAAAAAAAAAATTAAATAAAATTAAATAAAATTGCTGTATTTTTACGCATGATGAATGCATTTACGCAACCCGCCCGAAAGAACTCAGGCGGGTATGTAGGACTACCGATAACGAAGGTACTAGACTACCCACTAAAACCCAGCGGTAACCACAACATCTTTGTTGGGCGTCATGGGATCGCTTACGCATGTTACGATTGATGCATGATGCATTGATGATGCATGTGATGATTGGCCCGCGTATGCGGGCCTGCTTCGCCTAGAGAAAGTACTCTCCCGCCCCGGTGGTATATGGGAGCGTTATAACGTCCCCCATATGTTTCTCTATGGTGGAGGAAGAAGATGAGCATATCGCCGTCTCCTCTCTTTTGGTCGTCTTCTGTGGATCGAGTCAGCGAGAGCATTCGCTTCTCGCTGCCTTTCCGCAGCCTCCTTCAGAGACATAACGGACTCGCATCCATGTCCGGTATGCACCTGCGTTAGCCTAAACGTAAGCATCCCATGCCGCCTATTGACCCAGCGATCAAGATGAGGATGGATAGCCTTAACCGTCGCCAGGCCAGCCGCCGGGAACCTCAGATCCTCCTTCCACCTTTCCATCAGGGCTCTCTAGGCTTGATCCCTGATTCTTTCAATTTGGTCCGGTCTGGTCTCGGACGCTCTCCCGTCGCTCCGATGCTCTTCCAAAACTGGTCCACTTTCACCAGTACCTCTACCTGGAACTCCCAGGTCAGATAACTAGCACGAAGAGTTGCCACTGTCCACGAAACCGTACAGTAGCCCCGTATAGCTCTTATCGCTATGATCCTCTGAGGCCTCCTCAAGAGGATCTTGTTTGCAGCGGTAAGAGCGTCAACTCATATGGGGGCACCGTACAGCGTCATTCTCCGCAGAATACCGGCGTACATACGCCGGCAAGGTGAGTCTGGCCCTCCGACGTTAGGCAAAAGCCTGCCTAACGCGGCAGTGGCTTTGACGATCCTCGGTGCAAGCTGGGAGAAATGCGGATCAAAATTCCATCGGCCATCCAAGGTCAAGCCCAGGTATTTCATCTGGGATCGAACCACGACCTCCGTACCCTGGAGAACGAGACGCGCCCCTCGAGGGGTACCTCGGCGTGGGCCATGGAATAGAAGAGCCTCTGTTTTTGAGACAGAGACTCTTAGACCCAGCACGCCAATCCGGTCAACCAAGAGCGACGCTCCGACTGTAGCTAATCGAGCCACCTCCTCATAACTTCGTCCCCGGGCTGTCACAAGAGTATCATCTGCATAGCAAATGATACTCATCCCAGGGAGGAGAGGCGCCCGCAAAAGCCAGAGGGCTTCCCTGTCCTGGAGGTACGCCTCCAATAGACTTCTGAGGTATTGTGCCACCGCCTCCATGAACAGGAAATTCAGGGCATTCAAGTCATCCAACGTCGAGGGACCTGCCCTGAATCCAAACTGACACTCTGAGAAACCGGGCCCCACCTCTTTTAAATGTTGGATGAGACGGGTAGCAAGAATCTTTTCGAAAAGTTGAGCCGTCTGATCCAGCAACACAATCGGCCTACAGGCCCTTCTGCATACATGCAGAAGGGGAGTCAAGCGGTCGACCCTCCTTCCGCAACAGACACAATCTGCCTGTTTTCCACAGCTTCGGAAACAGTCCAGTGCGGAAGCACAAATCGAACAGTCCCCGAAGCCGCTAAGGTATTCCAGGGCGATACCCAGTACTCGCCCCGAGATACCAGGATCCGGCCCAGGTGCTGTCTTCTTGACTCTGAGACGATCCAGCGCCATAATCATCTCTACCTCACGGATGGGGGGAACATAAATCTCCTCACTGGGGAAAGACGATGTCATCACCGGAGGAACGTGATTCGGAGGGTTAGGAAATAGCCCTTCTACCACCCGCAAGAGAAGTACCGGAGAAAGCGTTTCCATAACAGAGGAACACTGATTGCGAAGCTTATTTCGTGCCGCGCGATAGGGACGCCCTCATGGGTCTCTATTAAACCCCGACGGTAGCTCTTCACTAGCCAGGTCCTTTGCACGGCATATGGCCAGCTGCAAAACCTTTTTTGCCTGATGATAGGCATTCTGCAGCTCGTTTTCCAGGGCCGGATTTAGTCCGTAGCGCCTGCGACACTTCACATAAGCTCTACGAGCTCTCATGTTGTCCGCCCGAAGCTCCCGAAGCTCTTGCGATTTGTTAGCTCCTGTTTTTAAAATGCAACATGGAACTAATATTTTCTTAATTTTTTTTTAAAGATTTTGGTTACATTATTAACGATAGATTTTCACGACGGGCAAAGAAACTGTTGTGTATTTTGAAATTGATAAGTTGCTTAAGATATTTTTAAACGTAATTAAGATAGAAGAGAATATAATTGCTCAGAACTGAGATTATAATGAGAATGTCTGAATTTAGAGGGATCTGGGCCCCTTGGAACCTCGGGGCCCTGGGCTGCAGCCCAAGTAGCCCTTAGGTAGATCCGGCCCTGATAGACTTCCACAAAAATATTAATTAAAAAAACCGTGAAGGTAACACACTCGTCATTTTTTTAACACCTCGACTAATAACTTGTCTTTCCTTGAGTACTGCTATTATTGAGCTAGCAAACATGAATCACTAAATACAATAAGAAATAGACTGTGTTTTCTGATTCATATAAAAAGTTTTAATTTTTAAACAGGTGCTATCGAAAATACGAAAAAAGTGACCACGTTTCAAAAACTTACTTATATATAATATTGTGAGGTAACATGGCAAATGATCCCCCCTTTACCCCTGTTCGATTTGATCCTTACTTTCTGGGACACCTGTATAAATTTTACGCATAACGCATATTTCATATATTACATAATTATCTCAGTTAAAATTAAACATTAGTGAAATAGCATTTTTAGATAATTATAAGTATGTACATAGTAATTTTTTTAAGTAAATGGTTACATACATACAAACCCAGAGGAACAAAAACATCACGCATTTATACATAAACTATAACGCTATCACATTTTCTAGCATAAAAAATCGATTTATAATTGTTTAATCCTTCTGAAACAAGTTTGAATACCTACTATTAACTAATTAATGTAACTGATCATTTTAATTTTGTCCGACAAGATGGTTCAACAGAGTTGTAGCTGTCGCGGTCACGGATTAACTAGTTTGATAATATCTTCGTTTTTTGTGCAAATTTAACCCATTGTTAATTTGAAATAAAAAAAGCCATTGTTTTCCTTTATGATAAAGTTTTATTAAAATAACATATCATTGTGGATTTTCCGCTGCTTCACAGTGCACTATTTGTTTCTCCATCGCTTCATGTTTCCTAAGTTTTGTTTCACGGCGGTGCTGTGTAAAGAGCCACCTGGGAACAGGAAGTTTTAACTGTATTTATAAACCCTGGGACAATGGAGTAAAAAATATTATCGCAACTCCGACGTTTCATAACATCGTTGATGTTTTATTGAGAAATATAGTTACGGAGTTCTTTGCTAACATTCCTGCGAAAATTCTTTACAATTTATCGTGGAAACGATAATGAAAGGAATCATTCGTATATGAAAAGTTTTCATAATACTGAGAATCACAATGTATTTCCGAACCAAATATGTTTCATTTATAATAATCAAAAGGATTATTTAAAAATCCTTAACAAAGATAAACATAAAACATTATTTTTGATGCGACAATGAAACACGTGTACTAGACAAATTTGAAAAAGGCTAGCATTAAGTTAATCGTCTTTTATACAAGATATACAAAAACCTAATATTATATGTCACTCAATAGACTCACATTAAAGTTCCAATAGCAGGAACAGTCATGGCGGCGCTAAAAATATAAACGGCGCCGGTAAAAATTGGAATAGTCCTCGCGTACAGTGCGGAGTAAGTCGGGTCGAACACCAGGGCTGCCAGCGTCTCCACTAAGCTAAAAAGCGAATTCATTTTACCTGAAAATTAAAGAATAATTCATTTAGTGTAACTACCGTCATTTATTATGGCTATGTCAGGACAAGGCCATATTAAAAACGTGAGAAATGATTTTTTTTATTTAACGAAGAACGCTTTGCGTTTGCATAAATGCATTTACTTTGACGTAGATCAGGAATGATATTGGGTTTTTAATATAATGTCTAATTTTAATATTAAAGGTTGAAAAACTTTTAATAGTCGTCGGCGAGTGTTTGGAGAGATTCAAGTGATAAACTTTGTAAAGATATTCATCAAGAATCGACGCAGAGCCGTAATCTTAGATGCAGATAAGTTGCAGCTGCCGCCGTGTCGTAAAGGCGATACTTTTTCTTTATAAAATATTGAAAAGATATAAATAGAATTTTAATATCTTATAAAGTTTTTAAGCATAAAAAAGATCTATGATTATTCACTCATTTGTGAATCTATGCTACCGCAATAAAATTACAAAAGCTGTTACATATTTATCGTAACCGTTTTTGTAATTTTCCTATGTACAAATTGTGATATACATGTACAAGTATCTGTGTAGTACAGTATGGTTGAAATATAAACTTCTATTTTCTTTACCAGGGCAAGGTCTATCAGTGGGACATTTTGCAGGTTGATCGCACATTTTAAGAAATATTTGTTTAAATGAACTGACAAATATTCCTGTAGGGCTATTCCGACCAAAAAATCGAGACTCACTCAAGTGAATTTAGTAATTTCGCTCATTCGGTATGTCAAATTTGAATTGTTAAATACTTGCTTTAGGATATTCAATGCATACATTTACGTCAAAAATGACAAATACTGTAACACGACTCGGTGCCGCATCATATCGCGTGG
>DVXP01001362.1:0-15328 GCA_018235645.1 Junonia grisea | reverse complement strand
AGTTTTCTATTTCTTCTCGGTGAACCATAATCCCGTTTCTAAAATAAAAGTACCCACCAGTACCTATCTTATGTTACTTCTTGTTCTTATTTTTTACATCATCAGCTATCTGCTAGTGACAGTCCTGTCAAAATCAGCCCAGCCATCCCGAAGATTAGGGTTCATTCAAGTATTACGTAACGCAGTTTGGGAGGAGGGGAGGGTCTTGTAAAACGTTACGGTGCGTTATGCGGCCTGGAGGGGGTATAACAACAACGCGTTACGTAACGACATAGTTGTAATTTTTAGATGAAAATGGTCTCAAAAATGGATTTTAGTGACCATTTTCACCGAAAAATTTTAGTAAAATGTTACGTAACGTCTAGGGGGAGGGGTATAGAACAACGTTACGGTGCGTTACATGTGGGGGAGGTGGGGTCTAAAATCTTCAAAAATTGCGTTACGTAATACTTGAACGACCCCATACTCATTGGTGAACGACTGATCAGTTAGTTGTAATACGCCGAGCCTTCTCGGGTTTGGGCTATTTGGGGGAGACAGCATTACTCTCAGCCGACTCCGGGGACAGGTCCGTGCGACCAGCGGTGCCGCCGGCCAGGAGCTGTATGAGAGAAGCTACTTGTATGAAAGAACCTTCACATAGATGATATTTTACCATAGGAATTGTAATAGGTAGTAAATTTAGTCTGCGTCGAAAAATGTATTAAAAGTCTTCGGATAAAATCAGTTTCAACGAGGTTTTTGCCCACGACTTCGCTCGCGCTAAGTTTGACACAATACATATTTAGAATCTTTAAAATTTACTTAACCAATATTCTCCCACTGACAAAAATGGTACAGGACTAAAAGTAAGTAACCTAAATAACAGCTTCCGAGATCAAGAGACTTCGTGCTCAGTCGGTAATTGAAAAAGTGACTTTTCCCTTTTATTTAGAGATTTTATTTTGACTATTCCTAAATCCATTTTCAACGGGATTAATAAAAGCCTAATACAATGAGCTGGTGTATTGGTTTTTATTTACCAAGGACTACTTGTCTGGCTTCAAATAGACGTATAAAGGCGCCGTGACACTTATTAGATTTTTCCCTACGTTATTGTATAAAGAAGTATTTCAATTCCATTCTTTACTCAGAGGCTTTTAGTGTCGAATTGGTACATTCCGCTAATGTCACGTGAGATGGAAAAAAACGGTCAGGACTGAGACGTAGTTTTACACGATTTTTCTTTTAAAAAAATGACATAAAGGCAAAAGGTTACCTTAAGTTATGTCGTTTCATATTTTTGAGGTCCATGTGGTACATCGACCTCTAAAAAATTCAATGATTTTAAGTTTTATTTCTTTTTAAAGTCGATTCAAATTTTAAATTACTTTACAGCACTTTACATCGCCCTAAAAGTCGAGTATCCAATATTAATAAAATTTTTAATACTCTCATTGTATTCATTTTTAGAAATTTTAGAGTCTTAAGTAATGATATTATGAAATTTTATACATGCAGGGATAAAAAGTAAATAATCAATGATTGGATGAACATTAGAAGTATTTTAAATAAATATTCCATTTACCCACATGACAATGTTACAGATTCATTATAGGTATTCATAGAAACATAATTATATATTTCTTTAATTATTATGACTTACACGAGGACAGACTACAGGAAATCTCTGCAATGTTACTACTGACCTCAATCATAGACTACAACGACCTTTACCGAGACCTTAGAATACCATTAATAGGTACTAGTTAGGTGTGACACATAGTGTCATCCGCGTTTTTGTCATCATTTTCTGTCTGTTTGATGTTTAGAAATAAATTATAATGTACAGATAAGATCAATATATCCTGTGGCAGGGATTCAGAAACACACACAAACATTGAAAAGGCCAGTAACGCCTTTTTATTGCTCCTCTAGTGTTGCAAATGTCAGCTCGTTTGCCCCCTATCGTATAAAAAACATACATATGCACAACACAGGCATTTGGTACTTACAGTTTAGTTAAGGAAACTGTGCGGGGAGTGGGGATCGAATCCGCGACCGTTAGCGCTTTAATCAGTTATAATGATCATTGGCCTAACACTGTTTATGGTAATCTGTCTTCATGAGTCATATAACGTTAATTTAATAGTTTATAGTCTTTCTCGATAAATGGAATTTGAACAATCAGCTAGAATGTCTTTTTAATCAGACTAATGGAGTTTTTATTTCGAAACAAAAAATATGTCATAGCGTGATTTTCAGCAACATCATATGTGATATTTTAATAAAAGCACGTGATATGTAATGTAACAGATTTGCACGAAATGAAAAATAACATGCGCCAGAAGTAAACCCGTTCAAACAAAGTCATCAATTTTATTTAGAACCAAGAACTCTTTTCCATTAAAAATGATATATGTACTAAAATATGGCCTTTTTTGTAGGATTATATAACATGATAAAGAATTTTTTGAAATTGGTTCAGAAAAAACATACGTCAAATTGGACGAAATAGGTAAAAGTGCCGGCCAACAAAATACAATAATAGTGTGCAATTTACTTTTGTTGGCCAGCACGAATACTTTTTTGGTCCTAATCGTATGAAGCATGTCTCATCTCCTTTTTGACCTTCGTTACACACATACTAATCTCCCCTCTTTATAATTTTGTCTGTCCAGTCGTCGTCGCGGTAGTGAGTGGGAAGTATTAGAGGGCCTGAAGGACGGGCAGCGCTTCGACAAGCGGCCCGAAGTATTCAACGGCTACCTGCACAAGAAACGGAAGTGGCCGCTGAAAGGATGGCACAAGGTGAGAAAAACATTAATTATTTTTAATGTAGTAATAACTGGTATATGAGAAAAAGTGTCAACCGATCTCGGGTAGTCACCGCCCATAGTAGAGGAACAGGTGGACAGGAGCAGGGCACCTTATGACCTTTAGGGATCATCGGTGTTCATGTATATTTGTAGCATCGAAAGAGCCACATACGGAGCTTGAAGAGAAGAATGGAAAGGGAAGAAGTTTGAGTGAAATATGAAGCCAGAATTGGGGATCGGATTTAGGTTTAGTTTAGATTTCCTATTGTATGAGTAGCTGTTATATTGTCACTTAATTCCAAGGTCTGATAGGAAAAATGTGTTCAGTTCGAATATATTTTAGGGGTTGTAGAAAGTAAAAATTAGAGAAAAAGTTTCGACTGTATCACAACTTGTAATTATCTGCTATATTTTCATATAAGCAGAATCCGGATTACCGTAACGCAAATTCAGTGGTCATTTTCCATCATCATTTATTATTTTAGCCTAAAATAGATTATTTATATTAAGCTTATATTATTATAGAAAATTGAATGTGTAATTCCAATTTGGGATATGTAATATTTATTATTTAAGTCCTCGATGTGACATTTCGTAGGATTCCTGACAAGGGTTAGGTCTAATTTGATAATATTTTTAGCAGTAAAAACGTATCAGATTAACGAAGTTATTTTTTACCTTATTATATTATTGCGTATGGAAAAAAATATGATTTTATTTTTAACGTAATACGAATAAGATTTTATAAAAATAGGTCAATAACGCTTAGTGAGATGAAAAATATTAATAAAAATGTTTACCTGCTTATATTGTTTGAGTAAACAGTAATCATATTTATTAATACATATAATTTAGTTAAATTGTTTTCGTGGAATATTAATTTCGTAAAATAAAAAAAATTGGCTATATTTATAATACTCATCACATCGCCCTCCTACCAATTTTTCTATCACCACAAAAATAGTTCGTCTTGCCACACGTTCATGCCAGATTTTCACCCACTGACAGCGTTTATTCCCTCGCCGTTTTTATTCAACACGTCGCTGTTTTACCTAAATTCTTACCAAATTTTTATCACCACAAAATAGCCCGAAAAATACCTCGTTCTTCTTACTCAACTTCCACCAAATTCCAGCGTTTCCTCGTAGTAGACAGCTATATCTTAGTCTACTTATGCTCCGTGGACGTTGGCCTCCGTCATATCTGCTAAACGTCGCCGATTGTACCAAATTTTTGTATACCACAAAATAGCTCTAAAAATAGTTCCTCTTTCACTTTCTTCTCTGCCACACTTTCTTACCGAATCTTCATCCGATTCCAGCGTTTTACCTCGCCGATTTTGTCATATGAATCTGTTTTACCAAAATTCTTCCCAATTTTTTCTATCACCACCAAATAGCCCTAAAAATACCTCCTATTTTTTACCAAATTTTCACCAAATTCCAGGTTTCTTCGTAGTAGACGGCGGTATCTTGGTCTATGCGCGTAGATTTTATTCAGCACGGGGTTGTTTTACCAAAATTCTTATATCTAAAAATAGCTCATCGTATCAAACTTTCTGACCAAATTTCCACCATTTTCCAGCGTTTCTTCGTAGTAGACGGCGATATCTTGGTCTACGCGCGGTCGCCCACGGACGTCGCGAGGGGCCGCCCCACGGCTCCTTCGATGTCGGCTTCTCCGTCATATCCGCTTATAGCTCGAGAGCTACTGAATCATTCGAATTATAGTGCGCCTGAAAGGCTAGAAATTCTTACAGTGATGAGTAATTTTTAACCTTACAGATGCACTGTTGCTCAAAAGGCTTATTAGCTCTCCAGCTATAAAGCTCCGTAGTAGACGGCGGTATCTTGGTCTACGCGCGGTCGCCCACGGATGTCGCGAGGGGCCGCCTCCACAGCTCCGTGGACGTCGGCCTCTCCGTCATATCTGATCAAACTTACCAATTTTATTCAATATGACGTCGTTTTGTCAAAATTTTTACCAAAATTTATCTATCACCAAAACAGCCCTATAAAAATCGCTCATCATACCACAGTTTCTTACCAAATCTTCACCAAATTTCAGCGTTTCTTCGTAGTAGACGGCGGTATCTTGGTCTACGCGCGGTCGCCCACAGACGTCGCGAGGGGCCGCCTCCACGGCTCCGTGGACGTCGGCCTCTCCGTCATATCGGCTAAGGCTCGAAGACGCAGGATAGATATAGACGCCGATGAGTTCATATACCACTTGAGGGCCAAGACTCCGGATGTCTTCCGCACGTGGTTAAACGTTTTGAAGGCGCATAGGTAAGTGATTTTTGGAGTTTTTATAAATTCCTTTTATATTTCTGGTATGAATGTAAGCAATTCCTGTAAAATATTATGGTCTAACTAATGAGGTTTTTCTAAAAGCGATGTAAATACAATAAATGATATAGAAAAGACACATATAATATCCTGAATTTAATATCCTTGATTATGTGCATGAAAAATGTTTAAATGATTTTTTTAACAATCCCTATCTCTTATTCCCCAAATTATCTTTCCTACCTTAAAATACCGAATCTTACAAAATAAACTCCAAAACTATTGAATCCTAATGATACATATATTTTGCTTTTAAACAAAATCGATATAAAATCAACCCTCTAACAAAATTTACTTCAACGTATAAAACCCACTCCAACAATCCACACAGATTATACAGACAACACTTGCTAACGTTCGGCGCACGCGAGTCGGTGCCGAAGATCCACGCCCCGATCGACGACCCTCCCCCCACTGACACGTCTTCCCGTGAGTATTATTACTATAACATAGCCTAAACACCCTCAAAATGACTGGAAGGTTATACGGCCTTAGATGGCATATAAGGTTATAGCAAGACCTTTAGTCAAACTCTTCAGCAAAAAACCTTTAAGACCGTGTACCATTTTACATAATCCTTATATAACTATTGATAAGGAAGCTATAAATGTCTGAGCTAGAAAGCATTCTTGGTAATAAACGAATTAATTTACTCTAAGGCCATATAACCTTTTTCTTAGAGATAGCTTGAAGAAACGTTAAATATAATACTAAAACTCCCTAATAGTAAACTAGTTGCCAATTAACATTTCCCTTAAAAATCCTAACGTTACAGTAATTTCCTCTCCTTTTTAGAAACTTGTTCAAGTACATCGAATTCGTTGAAAAGTGGCGACAAATGGAAGTTATCAGATGTTTTAGTTTATCCATTCTGTGGTTCAGAAATAACGCCATTTAAATATGATTATACCAAACACTGTAATGAGTTGCGTCATATAAAACTTTGTACACTTAATGACAACAAGCATATAGCTCCTATTGATACTAGATTAGAAAACAAAAAATGTGTTCAGGAATCCGATGAAAGGCAAAAGAAAATAAATTCAGTGATTTGTTTTGAAAATACATTAGAAAATGACAAACATTTTGATAATAAATCGCCTGTCATGTCAATCGTAACGACGGATGCTGAAAAACAAATAAACAGTACCGATTTAGAGCTTAAAACGACATCCGGTCTACAATCATCTCTAATGTGCGAATTTTCAATCAATTCGCCAATATTCAAAAATCATCTCAATGTTTTTAACACCGAAGATAACAGTTCTTACAAAGAAAATAAATCTCTACTTACTTACAAAGAGAATAATCTAAATACTTTATTTATCTTTTCAAGAAAAAAACGTGATAGTATAGAAAACAATCCTCTCATACGAAAAAGCAATAAGTCCACAAACCTATACAAATACAGGAATATCTATCCAGAGCCAAAGCTAAAAAGACCCTTAAGTAGATGTATGTTACTAGAAAAATATAAGTTAAAAGACACAAAAACTTCCAAAGCAGATAAAATATCTGTTAAAGAAGTAAACAAGAAACATATAAACATGCAAGTTGCAACTGATAAAGAAAATAAATCACTACAAAATTCATTTACACACACTGAATCAGATGCTACGGTGGAAAAACTTCTGCTCTCAGTTTTTGGTAAAGTCAGCTATAATGAACTAGGTCAGAGTGATATTAAAGTTTATTTAAGTGAAATAGTAAAAGAATTGTACAGTATTAAATACGATAAAACCGAAATCGAAAAGGCACCCATTAAAAAGTTATTCAAATCTTTATTACAATATTGGATAACCAACAATAACGATGATAGTATCAAAGATATGATTAGGCAATCTAAATCCATAGACAGACAATCTAATAAACATTTTGCCAAAGATCAGACGACGTCTAATATTATGATTGAAAGTATCACTAAAGCAACGCAATTTCACGGTATCAGTGATTTTATGGAAGAAACATTAAAAGAAATGAAGGCCAATAAACAAAAGAAGATGAATAAATTAACATCTAACGTAACTGATAGTTTTGTGCAAGAGAGACGGGTACAGGAGCTTGAAAAACTTTTGAAAAACACAGTATACATCTGTGGTACTCTACCGATTAGTAAAAGTAGGGAAAAGGATATTAAAATTACTAAGAAACTGATAGATAATCTTGATAATTTATCGCATCAAAACAATGGTGATAAGAGAACTACGGATAATGATGTCATTGA
This sequence comes from Junonia grisea, assembly GCA_018235645.1. NCBI lineage: Eukaryota > Metazoa > Arthropoda > Insecta > Lepidoptera > Nymphalidae > Junonia > Junonia grisea. The sequence continues at coordinate 7,958 of DVXP01001362.1, read as the reverse complement.
TGTTTCCGATTCGTCAAATGAATTACCGAAAATACGAGATACTATCAACAATTTAATTAGTGAAATATCTATACCACCTGATGTGGCTAAAGGTTTCTTAGGTGCGTATCTAGATTTGCTGCATGAAAATGAAGATAATACAGAAAGCAATACTTCGACAGACGATTCAATAGTATCTGATCAGTTAAAATGTGATGTTCAAACTGAATCTGTTCAAAAGAAATTATCTAAAAGCATCTCAACCAAAGAATTTGGTGATACTAAACAGTTTAAAAGTCAAATTACTGATCCTGGTCAAATATTTCTCAAAGATGTGTTAGACAAAGTAACAACCATATTCTCTAAGAAAAATAAAACTAATGTAAACAAAACATCTAATGAATTTAAAGGATGGGACGGTATTTCATTTTGTCGACCGATTAAAAATGAACTAGGAAATATTGAAACCGAGATTAGTAATAAAAAATCGCTTGTAGTTGATGTTTCTAAGTACAATTTGGAACATATTTCAATGACAGGTGATCTATCTTTTAAAGGAAGGGCGTCTATAACAATGAAGCTAAAAGAAAAAGCAAAAAATTCAGGAGAAAGTGAACCAGTAAATTTAACCTTTAATTTTGCAGAAAAAAGTGACTTGAAAATAAACCAAGAAAATATTTTATCCGATTTTACCGATTCCGATAAACTTTTCAGCAAAAAGCCTTTAAGACCGTGTACTATTTTACATAATCCTTATATAACTATTGATAAGGAAGCTATAAAATTAAAACCGTATCTTAGCAGTAGCGAAGAATGCAATAAAAACTGCAATATAAATGAAGCTGATCCAAATCCGTTGACCGATAGTAATGCATCCTCTAAGGCATACATTAAAACGAATGATGATATAATGAGAACATATAAAATTTACGTTGATAAAGATTCCATTGAAAGTGATCCACAGCCTTGCTTTATTTTGTCCATAAATAAAACATTTGCTTCTAAGTTAGGATTGAAAAGACTTCCTAAAGATATTGATGAAAAGATCGTATCGAATATTGATGCACCAAAAAATACCTCACTTAAAAATATTAAAGAAGATTTATCTGTATTCGATAATATTCCCAAAGTTATAGACGAGAAATTTATATTAATGCTTCTAGAGAATATATCTATATTATCCAAAAACTTACCCGCCATACATAAGGACATTTACAGTCTTTACGTAAAATTAATGAAAAAGTACGAAAAGATAAATTTAAGTAAAAGTCAAGGATTAGGTCTTCTTGGGAAAATATATAAAGAATCTTCTAATACAAAGTGTACAGTTGATAATGAAACTCAATTTGAGAAAGCTGTTTTTCAAATAATCGATAAAAATACTAACACTATTGATTTGAATAATATTTTTATTAAAAGGCAAAATAGCGATAAAGCTTTGATTACAGATCAAACAATAGAACAATCACATAAGTATGTGCAATTTAATAATAGTGAAACGCAACTGAAACCAAGAAACATATTTAATGTTGATAAGACTGGCGGTACGCAAACCTCTTTCAGTAGTCTATCCAGTGAAGAAGATATGAGGGCAGACAAAGCAATATCTGTCCAAGATTGGTACACACAGATTTGCACAAAAGATTGCGCTATAAGCACTCTCATCAAGTACGTCTTAGATTCGAATGACGGCTCCCAAAATTTTCGCTTTAGGGACATGCGTCACGAAAAATCAAAAGACAACAATTTTGCTAACAAAAAATCTAAGAATGAAAGAAAACAATCGACAAAAATTAGACAAGATTTAATCAGAGAAATAAATCTATTATCATCGTCTTTCAAAACATCCACCCAATCGCAGACTGAAAAAAAATTGAGGTGTTTAAAGGAAAAGAGTAAAAATAAAGACTACAATATTTATCAGTTATTTCTGAGCAAGAAGTATGAAGTTAAAAGATCTTGTTCTATGATAGAAGCTACAGTATTTCGTGAGAAAAGCGACGATCTGAAAACTATATATCGATGTACAAGCTATCCCTCCTATTGCTCCGGTTAGTTTGACAAATAGAATTAGAATTTTCTAGTAATTTGCGATTACCCATCCATTCCTTTCCTTTAGATTGTAAATAGATTCTAAAAGTGTAGATATCGTTTTGATCCTTGCATTGTTTGAAACTGTTTAATTGATTAAAATATTTTAAAAAAAATCCTAGTTTTAAAATTAGATAAACTGTTCCTAATAATGTTAGATAAAAGTGTAGGTAGTTTAACTGGATGTGGTGCATGGGGTTACCATTTAGTAAATATAGTATATTGTTCATGTGATGTAGTAGAAGTATTTCTAATAGTCTTCTATTAGTAAACTTTTAGTGAACTGTTTGTTATCTTTCCCCCTTTTTAAAAAGATCCTTTAGCCAATTGGTTTTATTATTCATACGCCTACATTTCAACTATAATATCTTCTACTTCAAGCACAATCTTTCAAAAACGTTGGGATTCTGGAATGAGGATTTTGTAACAAGCATTTTTATACCCAAAGCTTTACAATTTTTGTTAATTAACCAAATAAACTTACCTGGGGGTATGGGGTTTGATTCTATCTTTAAAATTGGGACATACATGTATAGTCTAATTCACGAAACTTGAATGATCTGAACTATGCGCAATACTCTGCGCAGAACAAAAAATAGATATCTCTATCTACCAATCAGAGTCGAGATTACTTCGACAGACATGAGCAAATAGTAATTCGACTCATGTTCAGACATTTCAAGTTTGTCGAATTGACCTATGCTATCAGTTGGCTAAATCCCATCTATTGAAGCTTTATTAATCCTTTAAAGAATTACTTGTTACCAAATGTCAAAGTCCTCATTCCACAATGCCCCCCGTTACCCCCTGTCACGCTATTCTGTCCCAGGGCTGGTTAGCCCCACTTCGCCCCCTATCCGCGGCCCGCAAGCTGGATTTGTGTCCGGAACGCCCGGGGGGCGGCTTGCTGGCTGGATTATTGGTATGATTATTATTTTTTTTTTTTCAAAAAAAAAATTATAAAATTATGTTTTGGTCTAAATTAAAAAAAAAACAAAAGAGCTCGGTAAAAATTGACGAAATGTGTATAAATCAAGTGGCTATTAATTTTGGAGCCATTTTCAAATATCTGTGATTTGGAATGAATTTGTGTAATTTTATTCAGAAATTTTACTTAAAATTACATCATTTCCTCCTTTTTCCTTTTATATTGATACTTTATATTGGTCCTATAATTTTCTTTTACTGGACAAAAATATGGTTTGGTTTGCCAAAAGTTAAGCATGTTAACTTATTTTGTGTTAGAATTTTAGAAATGGCATGGTTTCTGTTTGGTTTTACATATATAAAAAATTTATCATTGCCTCATATTAAACCCTACTTAATACCTCAGGGACTTCTTTATCTTTATAAAAACTAAATGAGACTGTTCAATTGTAAAGTAAGAGTATTTTCGTATTTAGACGTTATAATTATTAACTAAAAAGCTTTGCCTTAATTTACTTAATTAGTATAATATCGATATCGTTATTGAAATGTTTTCTTATTATTTTTTAATACAAAAAATCCTACATCTTTTACGTAAGTAAAAGTTTATTTTCATTATTCTTACCCTATACCTACTCCATGATTTTGAAAGCCGTTTACTCTATTAGAGTAGATGCTATAGCAGGAAACTTAAATCACGAATTGTGGTAAGATAGTTCGTCTGATAATATTAACCCAATCGAATTAATGAGGGTACTTTCACAAACTTTACTAACGGATAATTTTTTGAAGACCGTACAATATTTTACCCGTTTAATACACCTCAAAAACATATTAATAAGTAACAATTACTTATTAATGGTCAACAAATCCACAGAATCAGGTGGTCCGCTAGACACGGCGTCTCGTGAGCTCGGTCAAGCTCAGCTATCGGTGCAACAGCTGCAGAGATTGTTGGAAGCGTTGGAACTACAGCAGCAGGCGCACCATGATACTGATGTGAGTATAAATTTAACGTGGGAGAGCCATGCATATGCACGAATGGGCCGGCTAGACAGGATTGATACCACGGCCTCACAAAAAACCGGCGTAAAATGACCGTCGTGTTTCGCCGCGTGAGTGAGGTTACCGGAGACCTAATTCTCCACCCCTTCCCCATCCATTCCCCCTCCATTCCCCATCCATTCCCCATCCATTCCCCATCCATTCCCCCTCCATTCCCCATCCATTCCCCCTCCATTCTCCTTAAAAGGCCGGCAACGCATTTTGTGGCACCTCTGGTGCAGCAAATGTCCATGGGCGGCAGAATTCACTTTCCGGTGATCTGTCAGCTCGTTTGCTTCTTCGTTTGCCCCCTGTACCATAAAACTAAATAAATAAATAATTAGAGACATTTTCAATAAATTGTTACAAGCTATATATAATGTAGTAGTGCTGAATGTGCCTTTAACGGTAGCAGGTGCGGGTTTATTTTTGTAATAACTTTTGTTCTTAGGTCTGGGTATTTGTCTTTGTAGCCAACCGTGCTCAAAGAGCAAATAAAGTATGTTGGTCCCGGTTGCTATCACAATTCCCTGATCCCCATTATGAGTAATGATCTTTATCATTACTCATAATGGGGAAATATTCTAGTATAAATGGTCACTAGGTTGCGGAGGTCAGATGGCAACAGCTCTGCATAAAAATCAGTAACATGTCAATACCTAGGCTAGAATAAAGCAGACCCTGGCTAAGTCCGGGAAGGTGCTACGAAGAAGAAGTTAGAAAGAAAGAAGTTCAATAGCTAGATCATTTTATGGATAATAATCTGTGGGATAAAAACACTAAAATAAACTCTTTAGTAATATAAAAATACTTAAATAATTTTAGCACTTTAATAAAATTTCAGATAAACAATATTGCGCGAGTTGAATTTGAAATGTTGTGATTGTGCTTAAAAACTGTGAAGATTTGTGAAGTCCTTAAACTGGTTTTTAAATTTTGGTAACTTATCTTTTTTTATTTTTCACTTGTCAATTTTATGTAGAAGATCTTATTGTAAACAGTATAAACAATTGCAGCAGTGTTAACAATTTTACTGTATGTATCGTAGTTTGCTAAATAACAAGAGGGAGGACATTTCAAGGTTACCCAAGCGATATAAAATATACATATTGTATAATAGGAATATAAAATAGTATCACAATTTTGAGAAGTAAAGATTTTTTGTAAAGTAAATATACAATACCTTATTATTTTATATTATATTATTTCGACGGTTGAAAGGCTATTTGGTCTAAGCGCCATGTTTGTGACATATATTTTATATATATTTGGATAGAGAACAATTTGCTGATTTCGAATACATATAAAAATATAATTATATGTCAAAAGAAGGGCGCTTAGACCAAATAGCCTTTCAACCGTCGATTTGTTTATATTCATAACAATGGTAACATTATATGATAGTTTTAAGGAATAATTACCCTAAATCAACATAATTCCAACAATTCCAGGTGTCCTTAGAAGGTGCGTCTCCGAATGTAAAGAAGGATCGTCGTAAATTCGGCCTCCGTAAAAAGAAATCCAACAGCAAATGTGCTTCCGTAGAACTGGCCCCACCTCATATCGACCCGTCTAACTCTCACATGGTAAATATCTACCCTCAAAAACCTAAAACTGCAAGTTACAAATATCAGTAGCATAACTTAACATAAGACTCTATTATCATATATATGTATTAGTAGCGCTTAAAACAGTTATATTAGTTAATTGCCAAACAAGTGCTTCATAATCCAGTTAATGTCATTTAATGATCAAACTTCAGCCACATGGTATACAATGGTAGTGTAACTCAAGGAAAAAAAAAGTCGTTCATATGAAATACTATACTGGTTCACTATACAAGAAAATAACAAAATATTTTTTAATGAGCCTTTTTCTAATGTACTTAGGTACTATGTTTCAACAACTTATTCTCAAAACCTTAAAAAATAAATTCCACAATTCCAATAAAATAGCTACCAACCGAACATTAGAAGCTAAACTTTAATATTCCGTTTCATCCTACTAATTTATTATTTCCAGGCGCTATCTGCACTTACGGCGCCACCGTCGCCGGGAGGCGGGGCCTCGTCTATCCCCGCCTCCGCCGCCTCCCTCCCCATTGGTGAGTGGTCTGCTATCTCTCTCACACACTACACACGTCCTCTTCTAACGCTGCTAGAGCGTTTAGTGCCTGCCTTGTATGTATGTACTTATGTGCGGGTTGGAGATAAATTGTAGCAAGGGAAAATTAATTAAACAGGTAGTTTTGTATGTTTTGTACTTATTTCAGTTTGGGATTGAAGTTGTTTTAAAAGGAGAGAAAATTTCGTCTTAATTTTTATAAGATTTATATATTATTATGTCGTTTAGACTAAACATTCTTTCGTTTACCATTTGTAAAATTTTTAACGGAAACGATACTATAACGAAACAATTAAAAAAAAATTACAATGCCTAACTAAAAAAAATAACAAACCTCTTTCATCCATACTAATATTATAAATGCGAAAAGTCTGTCTGTCTGTCTCGCTTTCACGCCGAAACTACTGACCCGATTCGAATGAAACTTTGTACACGGACACTACAGAGTCTGAGAAAGGACATTATAAGGGGTTGAAAAAGGGGGTTAAATGTCGTATGGAAGTATTGTCATTTTAAATGTTAATACTTTAGAATGTTTTAAGTTTCTACATGTTTAACACGCCTCCCCCCCCCCTCCCTCCCTTCCCACCCCCCTCTTTTTTTCATTATCCTTCATAACACACCCCCTCCCTACACATCCCTCTTCATATCAGACGTCCGTTTGTAGGAAGTACGCACATTCGATAAAAAACAAAAAAAAAGAAGAAGAAGAAAGAGAGTAATGATAGACAATATTTATAGACAATGTTTGACATTGACAATGGCAGTATATTTTTGTTGTTTCATTCAATCTGTCCTTAATTCTTTCAAAACATTATTATAGTATTAATAATATAGTATGAGCTATGCCTAAGGGACGAACCGTATTAAAATATGTTTAATCGTTTTGCTTAGACAAACCTTAATTCATGCGGGCGAAGCCGCGGGTAACAGCTAGTATAATATATTATTGTAAAAAGTTTAAACTAACAATAGGTAAATTGTAGTATCATTTGATTTTCTTCCGTCAACCTTTTGTTTATACTTCTATTCTACTTCTATTTACTATTCCATTAACCATTACTTGCTATAATTTGTCTTCAACCGCGCGTACACGATCGTAAATGTGTGCATTTGTTTCTAGTGTAAATGTTACCGAAACTTGAAAACTATACGCACTGAATAGAAAAAATATCACTGAAAAATCCTATTAAGAAAACCTTTTACCTACGTGTCTTATGTGTTTTTTACAATTTTTATAATTTATTTTTATTTGATAAATAAAATATATTTATTAAAAATCCAATAGCATTTTAATTTAAGTGCATATTTCAATGGTATGTCTTATCAAGGATTCTACGAGATTGGTAAGTCAATGTCGGCCATTTTGTTATCATGGAAACATAAAATGGCGCCAAAACATGCACGAGCTTTGGCATTGATTCGAGCTATTTGCATTTTTATTGGCTATGTGCGAAAATGATGGATATCGTCAAATTGTTAGTTTCTAGGGCACATTTTGCTTTGATATTTGCTAAAACATATAAAACAAAAAAGGGAGGTATAGTGGGATGCCTGTAGGAACGAAGTTCCTTTCTTTATATTGTAAAACTATTTTTTATGAAGATATAATATTTCGTTTATACTAAGTTAAAAAACCTCTACACTTTTTTAGAAAAGCATATCAGTACATGAACAAGACTAAAAGAATTTTTGGTACAAAATGCATCAGCTAAGGTAAGGGGTCGTTCAAGTATTACGTAACGCAATTTTTGAAGATTTTAGACCCCCCCTCCCCCACATGTAACGCACCG
>DVXP01001361.1:0-15328 GCA_018235645.1 Junonia grisea | reverse complement strand
ACCGTGGAAATCGGTTAGTGCGTTCTGGAGTTATAGCGTCAGGAAGGAAAAGCCGACTTATTTTTATATAGTAGATTGATATATAAAACTATATGTATATAAGACGTTTCGGTGCAATTAGCAATTGACTTAGCTTTAATTAATTAAAATACCTGGATTTCTGATAAACTATTAAGTTAGATGTTACGATGTTACAGCCTTACAGAGTTTTATTAAGTAATGCACCGCCAAATATTACTAACAACTGCAGATCTATATGATCATGTATGTACTTTTATACAGTGCCGAGATAATAATTACCACTACTTACCAAAACAGATCGTAATAGTAAATAAGATTACAGTTGTATACTACGTGTTAGCTTCATCTCTCATATCGTTTTCAATGGTTTTTCAATGGTAAGATCACCTCGTATTTGTATTTATTTTATTGACTTTACCACATCTTAATTACAATATACAAAAATAAAAATGATTGTCAGAATATATTATTGTACATAAATGTTATGATCTCGAGGAAATAAGTGTGTTGAGTCACAATTTCACACATTGTCACATTCACCTTTTATTTGGGCCTTACCCATGAGTGTAGTAGATTTTATTTCAACGCTGTATTATATTTAATCCGTTGTTTGCATAAGTGTTACTTAACATCCGTTTTTCGTAGCGTTGGGTAATCGGACTGGTATATCCTTGAACTTTAACAACGCATTGAATGATACTTTTAGCTGAACATTACTCTGAACTTACTTCTCCGTCTACTTTCTCAGTATAAAAGATTACTTTATATTTTTTATTTCTCTAAGTACCATTAATACACACTAATGCTGTTAGGCGGCAATTCAAATATTGAATCATATACAACTTATTTTATTACATATATAAGGGGCTTGCGACATTAGTTTCAATGCATGTAAAATATCAAGTGTAAAAGATTTATGTAATGTTATTGATGAATAAACGATGTTTTATAAATATTTTGTGGTTATTTCTTACCCCCATTTTGAAATAAGTCTACAATAAAATATAATGTAAATCTTAGATCACACAATTAACACACCGACCTCAAAGTTTAATTTTATATTTTTTAATTAATTTCGTCCCTTTGATGTTGTATTAATTTTTAAATTTTTATATGGAGTGGAACTGATGATGAAGACCAAAAATTGTCACCAAAACTAATTCGTGGTTTCTAACGTGGTTGCCAGTAATAATTTGTAATATATTAAGTTAACTTGTTAAAAAAATCAACTTAATTTAAGTTATAGAAAAAAGTCATATTTTTGTTCAAGTTTATTTCTTTTATGTTTAATTCTCAGCGATAACATAATAGAGAGAATATGTCCGACCAGTAGATCACTGAACACACTGATGTGATCACATAAGTTATTTCTTTTTTTTTAAATAGTAAAGTATTGACGTGGGACTTTGTTTGCAACTACAAAATAATATGTAAAAATTATCGAAGTAAATGATCTGTTCTGATACGAGATTTATGATATGTATCGTGTAGTCGTCACAAATAAGTTATCAGCGCCTAGGAATCTGAAATGCTTGTTTATGTAAGGATAGAATAGAAACTTAAGCTTAATTTTTTACATAAAATGTTCAGTTGCAATATATACTGAAAAGTGACCTATTACGTATCAATTTTAAATTTAATATTAATTATTAAGTTTTTATAGAAGTTATAGATTTATTTAAAATAGTCAATAGGCATTGCTCGCTTATAGCCTACATTAGGTATGAAAATATACCTACATATTTTGTAAATACACGTATTAAAGTACATGAGTATTTTATCAAATACGCTCTACCATTATTTTGTTATTACTTACTTTTTCAGTCAAATATCAGTGTTTATACGTCCAAAATTACCAAATTCAATGGTTCCTTCAAAAGCCGGATCGGAAAAATCGGTTGTCCTAGCAAGGTCAGCTACGATACGTTAATTATATTTAAATTAATTGTTATGATACCTACTTAATTTTTGTCTGCAAGAGGCATCCGACACTAAGACCGGATATTCCGGTGTACCACCAAGGTATTTTCTTTTCACAAAACAATTACATAAATGGCGTTTTAAAAACTTGCACACATATACATAATGAACCCTCATGACTCGAGGTCATTATTGACTGATACTAAAACTGATAAAATATTAAATTGGGGTCAATGTCAATCTTGTGGAGCCTATAATTATTAATTATATATATGCATAAAATCGTCGAAAGGGCAAAAACTAGTTTGAGGAGAATGTTTACAGGTCACTAAACTGACTGTCTTGGCAGCTACTTTTTGAATTTTGAAACATATTTAAGCTTATTACACAGAATTAGGGGTGGACGGGGGGCGCTATTTCAAAGATTTATTATTAGGAAAATCTTTTATAAATTCCTTATTAAATTTTACTTTCACAGCACAAGTTTGGACGCGCACAGAATTTTATAGTTTGTAGTCATCATTTCTCTCTAGCTCTACCGACGACTCGAAACGACTCTATCAAGTACCAACTTTAGTCTGGGAATAAATTCTGTAGGATGTTATAAAAATATTTAGGCAGTTGAAATAATAAATGGGCAGTTTTTATAATTTATTGGGTGGTTGACGTGTGCAGGAAGAATCCTCCCCCCCACATACACACATAAAAATTAAGGATCCTCCCTCTGGGAGCCTCCCGATCTGGATCTGGGACTCTCCCGTCCCCTATTAAATATAATTTTGACAGATTAAACCCCACCTCCTTACTTCTCTGTTACTCCCCCTCTAAATAAGTTTAGTTAACCCCGACTCCACCTGGTACTCGTCTGTCCCACACCTAGAGTGTTTTTATGAATCCGGAGGCGCGGAGGGGAAGCAGCCTGCACTTTATTACACAAAGGCGGGGAGGCTGCTCAGTGCTCATCCCGCAGCGCTGGAGACGTTTATTAAGAAATAACTGACCCAATCCGATTAAATAGTTCTACGCTTGAAACTTCCCAATAATTATTTTTACCGCAACAACACCATTTTTTTAGTGACCACTTCATGAACTAGCATTTCTACATATTAATTTTACTGCCCAAAAATGAATTTCGAACTGCCCACTTACAGTAGGTACATGTCCTTTAATTTTGGCTCGAAAGACTTTGATATTTAGCAGTCTGTATTGTTTAAGCCTGGTTATGTGTTTGAATCAGTATTTTTAGCAGAAATTTACATAATTTTCTAGACGCTTTTTCTATCATTGAACGTTTAAATTTACGATTTAAACGGTCCGTTTGTTCTAAAACATAGTTCAATTATTATGATTATGGCCACTGATTTAAAGACTTTTCCATTTCCCTCTATTTTCCTATAGGATATTTTAAGTTATTTTTGACTCTTACATTGAATTGTTCCTCGTTTATATGAGAAAATTGGCCCTGTGTATATAAGCCGGTTTTTCTTAAACTTTTCACTGCCAAACTTCACCAAATATTAAAATATCGGTGATTTTTTTCATTTCAGGAATACTTGGGGAAAGGAATCGCATAGGTTTTTTTAGGCCGGTCCCATCATCATCATAAGGTATGCAGTTCTCCGCCCTACACCTTTTTGTGTAATTACGAAATTTTCCTATTTTCATGTCCGTGTTTTCGCGGAATATCCAGTATTATCTATATTATAATAATTCTACAAATTGGCGAAAATGATCGGTTAGTACGAGTGTATAGTTATTACAGTACTTATCAACAATTGGTTACACAGAAGTAATAAAAAATATGCAATTTTGCATAGATACTAAAATAATAAAAAAATCATGATAATTCGGAGAACAATTCTAAAATTTTCTGAAAATCGCCAAGAAATGTCGGATTAGCAAGGGACGTATAAGGTGTCAATACGACAGGAGGTCGCGGGCGCGGGCTGCGGTGCGTTGCACTGTGGCGGTGTGGCGTATCGATCGGCTTCTGCGCGGAATGCGCGGTTGGCAAAGCGCCGGTGGCGCCGCGGCGCGGATGCCGAAAGCGACTCTGTCCTCGTGCGCCAGCTGTCAAAACTGTATGACGTAACCGCTAGGGCGGCGCACACACGGCTGCGACCAGCCGCTCGTGCAATACGTACGTGCAGACCGCTCTCGCGCTGTTGCAATCGTTGCCTTTCGTCCGCGGTCCAGTGCACTGTGTACCCACGCCGCGTCTTCCGTGCGGCAGGTGAGGTTGGGGCCGGCGGCGTGGCTCCGGTCGCTTAGAATTCGCCCGGCGCGGTATTGATCGCATCCCGTCCTGTTCGACTGTTTCAATGTTTATAAACAGCCGGCCGCATCAATTCGTTCCCTCTTGTTTTTGATACGTTTGCCGGAGTTCAAACGGTTCGGATAGCTGATCCTGTATGAACCGATCGAACCGACTACCTCCGCAGGACTCAGTGCAAGTATGTATGCACAGACACCTATTTTGTTGCAGTATATTTTTCTACGCAGTATTTCGCTGACGACAATAATACGATTATGGCGGTATAATTAGAAATATAACCGAGCGTGACTATGTTCCCAAGATCAGCTCTTTAAACATCTAATATGTATAATAATCCTTCATGAACAAAGTCAATAACATAAAAATGACATTTTAGTCGATCGATATTTTTCGTATTCGCTGCTGGGAATATTAATAATATTATGGGGATACGGTACATTATTTATAAATGCAAGTTGTGTCTTTCGCATTAGCTCTACATTGCTCACCCGAGTGTAAGCTCATTGATTACATCGGCACAACCTGGTGAATTACGCAAGTTATCGCCTAGTTCCAGACTAGCCATTGGTTATATTTGTAGAGAAATAAAAGTGTAACAAATATAGAATATTTTACTATTTCAATCTACAGAATTACGTAAATACTCACTGTGCCCACATTTATTAAAGGTCTTGGAATGGATGAACATCTACCTTGCAATTTTATAAGATATCTAATTATTTTCTATGCTTAATATTACAATGAAACTCTTTAACTCAACGTCTGTCTATAAGACATTGTCTATTACAGGTAGGTATACATAGCCATTAATAGCTGTTTATGTCGCAAAATCTAATAGGGCAATAATTAATATTTCAATGTTACAATCTGTAATAACAGATAATAAGAGATCTATGTCAAAGGTTAATATACCGATAGATAATAAATTAATTATTATATTTAGTGAAAACGATTCCGAGTGTTTCTTGTTATTTTGACGAAACGTAATAGGGCCGGAGTATGTACAAATGTCATACAGTTAAAACTGAATATCTGCGTTGTATTGCGGAAGGTCGCGCTGAACAATTTATAGGTGCGATGGTCGGCAGGAAGCGTGCATTTTCCTACGCTATAGCGTTTGAGACAGTAGACTGGTTAAACGTAGTCATCCTGTTTTTGTTCAGTAACTCGACGGAAGCTCATAGACTCGTAGATGAAAGTATACCGACAAGGCCTTCTATTTCGGGTAAGAAACTTTTTTGATTGGTCACGGTATAAAAAAGCACGAATACAAATCTTTCTCACACAGGTTCAAGGCCAGTTAATTTGTAGTGCATGCTTATAAATACACTGAATAATTTCGTACCGTACAATTAGTAATTAGAATTAAGTTGATTTAGTTAATTCTTATCTGTTTATAAATTTAATTCGATTTGTATTCTATTATTTTTTTATCGATATTGATGAAATACTTGTGTGACAAACCTATTTATTTAATAAAAATAATATATATTTTAAATTAAATTATCTAATGTAACTGGCCTGGGGGTCATAAGTTATTTTTTGTATTATATATCATATACAATCGTCTTAGTTTTAAAAATATAACTGCAATTAAAACTTATATACCTCGGCAGTTTGCAACGCTGGTAGTACCTTAGGAGTGAACTACAGAGTATCATTAAAAGCTGATGTTATTACGGTATAATTTTATTATTAAAGCTTTAAGCTTGACAAAAATTCGTAATCGGACCTTGCAAAATAAAAAATGTAGCTTAGTAATTATACTTATGTATTTGACAAAATAAACAGGTTTTTGATACTGGTTCTAAAATAAAAGTGTATATTGTTGATGCAGGAGTTTTTATATCGGTAGGAAATTGTAAAAATCGTCGAAATTTTAACTCAATGTCTTTATTTTTATGAAAACTTTCTTTGTTTTATGGATTTTATTTTTTTCATGTAATTGTTTAACAACTACAGTATTTAAATTAATATAAAGTTTCGCAAGGTCTAAGCGGCACAGTAAATAATGACAATAAAGTCAATAGAACGGGGAAGCAAACAACCACAAAATCAATTGACGCAATTAAAATATTTATTTACTATGTAGTACTTGCGCCCGGGACTTCGGTCGCAAGGCAGATAGAGAAATGTCGAAGTAATCCTTTTAAAAAAAACTACATTATGCAAGCAATTAACCTTGACCTCGTTTGTCGAGATTTTTCTTAGGTATTGTTATAATTTAATTTAGAAATATTAATGTAGATTTTATGGAAATTTATTAAAATTATAAAAGGAAAGAACTAGAATAGAAGAATTTTGAAATTAGGTACATAAAGTTAATTTGTAACTAAAAATTAGGTTTGTATTAGTAAATAAAAAGACGTTTTGTTCGACCGACATTGACATATGAATTTTATTAATATCGACATTTTGCATTCTAATTAAAATGAACACTAGTCGATTTGGAATGATAAAATGCAACAAAACACACTTAACACATTTTACAATCGACCTTGTTATTTTTCCTGAGGCCGCGCTTTTTGTCAACCGTCGAACATCGAAGCGCTCTACCTTTTTTTGAAAAACAATTGATTTGTTACAAAAGTAAATCAATGCTTTTTATTTAAAAATAGTAATTAACTTTTCCAACAAATCGCTTAATTACTATAATTTAATTGATATATTAATTCCTTTTGTACATAGAGTCGTAGAGAGTCCCATTAATGCGAATAAATGAAAATCACTAAAACTTTGTTCTGAATAAAATGTAACGGCTAATCTAATATAATACTTATTTCTATTAGTTTATCTAGGTATTAACCTAATTAAATTGCATGTTATTATGACGTTTAACAACTATAATTTTGTATTACTATAAATTATACCTATTATTATTTTCATTACTTAGTCAATCTATTGGAATTGATTTTTAAATTCAAGCTGTTATACATTAAAAAAGCCGAGGAATCGACACAAAGTTCATCAAAACGAAAATTATAAGTAAAAGCTGTTCTTTTACTTTTTCGCTAATAATTATAAAAACCTATCTTCGTGGAATAAATTAGCTACAGTTCAGGCCCCACAAATACATTCTAAATTCGGATTGATCGTTGTTGAGTTGGATTGGAAAGTCGTTTTATGAAGTCGAGGAGAAGAATCTACAGCTTTGTTACTATACATAATAGATTAGGCACGACTTTTAAGACGTTCTTTGACGTTTCTAGAACAGTTATTCTTGTCGGTTCAAAGAGTTGCTATTAACATCGCGGATAGCTCGGGAAATAATTTCTTATGCTGCACAATAAGTTAACAGTTACACATTTTATGTTATTTATATATGAAATTCTTGTTATTTATAGCGGCGACATATTGCAAGTACGGTACGTTAGTAGTATCTACGTGGACGCCTCCGTTTTATTGTTCACTCATCATGAGGTATAATTAGATCATGTTAGAAATGCATTACACAGCGCGGCGTCCCCGCGTCCTTGTGGATGATGTCATGTGGACAAACACAACAAACAGCGTATGTCCGACAATAGGGAGCCCTGCCCACGTCATCTGGGTGCGCCGAATCCAGCCACCTACATTACATTATTCCGTGATGAGCATCGTGACCAAAACGCTGGATACACCGGCTTCCTGCTCCATCCACATCATTGTCAACAATAGTCTCTTTAAAAGTAAATAATTCTTTTGGGGGACGGCTATAATAGCAACCGCCTCTAAAACCACTATATTCGCCAAGAATTCTATTGCGTGCATAAAATTGCATAATACTATTTGCTACGTCATTACCTCGATAGTAACATTGACCGTGTGTGTATTAACGAAAAATGATTAAATATTCACACGAAACGTATGTATCGTGAACATGCACTATACTAGTTTCA
Source organism: Junonia grisea (assembly GCA_018235645.1). Classification (NCBI taxonomy): domain Eukaryota; kingdom Metazoa; phylum Arthropoda; class Insecta; order Lepidoptera; family Nymphalidae; genus Junonia; species Junonia grisea. The sequence goes on along the minus strand of DVXP01001361.1, from coordinate 7,234 downwards.
GATTAGCTTACATATGTTTATTAAATAGCTGAAATGAGGATTGTTATGTCGTGGCTGAATATAAACAACGCAAAGGCTTGATAAATCGATATCTGACAAGCACTCGTGGTAAGATTGCACTTGTAAGATTTAGGATTTATTACTCGCTGTGGCGGAACGGCTAACTGTTAACTGTTTTATATTTATAGTGAAAAGTTAAAAACCGATTTTTATTACAATATTAAATATAAGAAAAACGTTAATTAATATAATTTATAAGTTATTATCATTTTAAGTATTTTTATTTTTATTAAAGTGTCACTTTAAAATAAGTAAGACTAAAATAAATTGTTTTTTTTTTTAACGAATGTAGGTAAGTGAAGTTAATAAAGTATTTAATTACCTAAGTATTTAAAAATAATATCATTGCAAAAAAAAACTTATTCAAAAACTATTAATAATTTACATTACGGGCTCTTAATTCATAATTAATGCGCGCCCAGACAGGTAAACATTGCAGCTAGTACGAAATCAACGGTATAAGAAAGAATACCTTGTTAAATATAAAACAAATTATGAATTCCGCTACCCGTGTTAAATTAACTGTTTACTTACGTAAGAGAATGCAGCTCTGCATAGAAGTTGAGCTTATCGAATCGGAACAGTTGCCATCTTTCCCACGTCCATAAGAACTGAGCGGTGAGCGTAGAACTGAAATGGTAACACGGACTGTCCCATATCAGATTCCTATCTTCACTCACATACAGTAAATTTATTAACACGTACTAAGTTTCATTAAAAAAACAACGTATGAATTTCCAGTCGTGAGGACTAAAATGGTTGAAAGTCACTACACACTAGAAAACACTGACAAAAGAAATCAAAGGTTCACCAAGTGATTTTAGTGAAAAGAAATGTCCTGGCTGACTGCAATCGTAAACAATTCTACAAATATGTTTTGTTCTTATTTTTTTCTTAGTAATATTTTTACTACTAAATTAACCTAAAAAGCTAAACTAAAACTAAACTAAATTTTATGTTTATCGTTAGTTTTATTTAAAGGTTGTAAAATTAACTTTAAGTTGGTGCGCTTTTAAGGGTTTTGGTGACACTGATAAAGCCTGTCCTTAAACGAATTTTACATGAATCATTCTTTCCCCATGAACCTAAAATCCTGGATTTCTCACCTCCTGGATCTAGATACTGGATTTTTCTGATCAAGCCCCCAACCCACTTCAATTTTCTAGTAAACACAGGTACCATATCATTGTTTTTGTGACATAGATCAAGCTGAGGTAATACTTATTTATTATGTGTTATTCAAATATATTCATGTTCTTTGAAAATATTCTTTAAGAATTAAGTTTCCAAAGGGTATCATTGCTAAATCGATGTCATCAAAATGAACTATAGGTTTCAATAAATATGTATGCACCCAGCTGAAATGAAGTCAGCGAGATCACAGCATATGTTAGTTTCATTGTGCTATTGCAAAGTCTGACCTTTCCCTTGCTAAAGAATGCCATTATATTGTCATGCCTATTTCCTGCTGGATTATATCTATGCAAAAGTGTTACTCTTTAGTTTGAATGTGTTAATGGTTAGGTAACATTTAAGTTCTATTCTAGAATAACAAGATGCAGTTAAAATCCCATGAATGAATCTCAACTTGTCATTAAAACATGAATTATATTTAGACAACCGCCTACGCGAAAAATGTACGCGGGAGTTGTGCTGGCACCAAATTATTTACAATCACATTTGACGTCAGATTTTTTAAAAGTATTAATTACGAAATAGTATTGAATACCATTCGCGTTATTTTTAATTGAATGATTCCGTTCAGCCAAGTTCATTCGTTTTATGTATGACTCGTCATATGTTTTTGAGGAGGACCAGATCTGCTTTTCATCTATTTAAAGATTCTGCCAGCCTTAAATAACTACATTTATTTAGTAAGCTACATCGGAAACGTTGTAGTTAATTTTAACTGTATTAAATTTTAACCAACATTCACAAATCAAAGGAAAATATAACATACCTACCTACTTCACAAAAAAATAAAATTTTCACTTTTCAATACGCATGATGTGAGAAAATAGTTGGCAATACAGAAAAAAAAACAAATTAATAGCGTCGTAAAGCATATAAGTGTGAAGTTTACGTATTTAATATTTTAGTAGTTTGTCGAATAATTTATTTCACCTTGGCAATGCCAGAACTGGAACAATCGCCCAGCGAATCATTGGAACACATCTGATGCATATTGAAGTAATTAAACTTTATTGTATCGCGAATGTTCAAAGTTGTAATTTGTTTAAGGCACAACGTATGTAATTAATTTATACTTATTGATACGGTTAGCATACGGTACTTAAACTCGGAAAATCTCAGGACATATCAGCTCATGTATCGCACGGAATATTTTCTGGTGTGGTTAGCTTCTTTACCAACCAAACAAAGCCATAGTTCCCGGCCCATATAACCGTACTAACGAACTCATTAATACTGGTCTAATTTGTTGGACCCTAAATGTCTGTGTAGCATCATTATTGTGTAACTGCAGCTTTTCTTTAAGTATTGATTGCTCGTATAGAATCATTTCTGTTACCAGCACTAATTAGGTCGTGCTAGAAGAGGTCAAGACTTAAATTCCTTTTGTTAATGAATTACGCAATTGGGACAAGCTTATTGTAATTACTGTACCTAGTGCAATTAAAATACTTGCATAGTTATAGTCTAGGGCTCTCGACATGCTCTACCTCTACCCCGGATCAATTAATTTGAATATTAGAATTGTCTAGTGATGGTTCTGTCTCAGTTTTCCGAGTCTCTAGAATTGGTAATTCGAATTCAAATTCAAATTCAAAATATTCTTTATTCAAGTTATCTTTGAAAGCACTTTTGAATCGTCAATTTATATTTTTTTAATCTACCGCCGGTTCGGAAGGTAGATCCTAGCCGGGAAGAACCGGCAAGAAACTCGACTGTTACTCTTTTCAAATACATTTTGTAGATTTTGACGTGCTCTTTCTAAATTTCTATTTCGCTACTTACCACAGCCACACACTGTGGCGCCCAAAAGGCAGTGGCGGTTATCCTTAAGGTAAAGTAGGCACGTCCCTAGGGGCGCAAGTGCATAAGGGAGCGCGTGAGTGTAGAAGGGGGCGCTATGGAAAGGAAGATGACGACCTTTTTTAGCTAAAACGGTATATTTACGAGATAGGGAAAGAAGGGTTGACCTTTTTTAGCTCATAGGGCGGTTTTTGTGTCAGTGTCTACGGGTGCTAAATAGTTTAATCTGCCACTGCCAAAAAGGTTAACCTAAATAAACTATTCACTGGTACTATCTTTTATTCCTTATTTTTCACGCTTCGATGATAAATTTCCAAAAAAAATCTGTTTACGTTTTATATGTATATATGTAACATATAGGTAAATGAAAAAAAAAATATGGATTCTACCTATTAGTTTAAAATTAATTACCTTTATTTCTAAACATACCTATAATATCATTCGTGTTTTTTACATTATGTTGATAAGACAGTTTCGATGTACGGTGTGTCGGAACCAAGTAGGTACATTGACTTAAGAACAGTAAAGCGAAGAGATAAATAAACACGTCGTTACGTGTACCGCATCTCAAAACTCCCGAAAATCTACAAATACCATATTTACTACAATGACGATGATTGATGACTTTTTGGTTTAAGAAATATAATAGATATAAAAATCTATCTAATATAAAAAAAAAAACATTTCATTTTTTGGTCGTATCCTGGGCGCTATTTACCGTTTATCCGATGAAGATAAAACTTTGTTAAGTTCAGTCAACACTACAAGATCGATCGCAGTTCGTTCGGAATTCGATCTCAGCCTGATTTATTAGAAATTAAGTGTTATTTAATGAATAAATTATTATTTAAGGAAAAACAATAATTGTATTCATATTATACGTAACAGTTAAGTTCCGGTCGAATTCAAATCCAATCTTGATCGAAAAAAGTACCTATATTAGATTGTACGTGAAAAATACGTATAATATGGTCTAAGATCCAGTATTAGAGAAAATATATATAGTAAATATTAATTAATTAAGAGGAATTAATTAATCCCGGTAAATTTAAATATTAAGAAGTTATTAAAACAACCTCTGACTGTCTGACATCACAGGTTCGCTGCAATTACCTTATTATAATTTATTTATTTACTAGTGTATATTGTAGGAGGTATATCATACTGAAGCAGGCACCCATCCCCATTTCTATTATTGCTGTACTTTCCTGCAGCCAGGTGAGAAAGGGTAGACAATTACAGTTTAATAAAAACGTTGTAAAGTAGGTATAGAGTTTTTTTGTGTAAAGAAAATACAATAAAAGGATACCGAGCGAATCTTGACAAAGATATTTTATGAAATATAAAGGAGGAAATACCTACTTAAAGCCAAATTTTACAGACGGGTCACGCTGATCCGCCCGAGCAAGATAAATTCCTAAGGCTCCCCGTACTGTTGTTCGGTTCAGTTTCTTAAATCACGTATATACACGATAAGAAACATAGTAACTTTTTAACAAAAAATTAAACCGACTTCAAAAGTAAACTGAAAAGCTAAAAATAATCTTTTACTCGAAAAGTAGCATTTGATGAATTGGAATTGATGATGAAGACCAGAAGTGGTCACCAGAATTTAGTTTTAATTCTATTTTTATTTATTCACTAATTAATCAATTGTAACTTAAAAGTATAAAATAATAACTTTTTAACAAAAAATTAAAGCGAATCCAAAAGTAAACTGAAAAGCTAATCTTTTACTCTACAACATTTTTAAGTCGGTGCCAAGAAGGCAAAATATATTATTAAATCGGTACCCTAGTAAGTTTTACGAGCTACTTTGAAAATAACCGAAATCGCAATAGGTGTGCATACAATTTTTGAGGAGTTCCCTCGATTTCTCCAGGATTTCATCATCAGATCAAACAAAAACAGAATTTTGTCAAAAATGGCCCAGCAGTCTCCGAGTAATCGGTGTACATACATTAAAAAAAATACCGACCGAATTGATAACCTCCTCCTTTTTGAAGTCGGTTAAAAATGTATTTCTACTATTTTGATTAACGTATAGAATCGTTTTAGATCCCAAAATAATATTAAAATTAATGACTATTTAATTCGATATTAATGCAAAGTGCCATTTTTGTCTGCCTAGAGGCCTTTATCTCTTAATTTAACATGAAATCTTATTTAAATTTTTATTTTCAGATCATCATAAACACAGTGAACGTTGTCTAACAAGGTGCTTCGTACGTCTATACATAAATATATCGCATAAACGAACAATGTGAGCCTAATTTACACTAGGAGCGTGTAAATGTGAATTGGCGGTGTTGTGTTTAATGATATAAGAGAACTACAAACGGGCAGCCATGCTGTCCTACATGGTCCCCGTGGACGAAAAACCACCTCCAGTGCCGGGGAAGACCCGAATGAACTTAGAACTAATTGCGAGCCCTGGAAGCCCTGAGTCAGCAGCTCGTCGGGCTCGTACAAACATTTCTAAAGACTCCTCGACGAGCTCGTTTGCGAGCGACCTTACAATATCGTCCTCTACGCCGACAGGAGCCCACGAAAAACCGAAGCATAAGTTACTTAGTAATGGCAGTAAACACACTTCCTTAAAAAGGTCAGTATTTAGTATAATTGTTGTCTTTTTATTATTTTATGTGATATCAAAGAATTAATGATAAATAAAGATCATGGGATGGAAAATTCTCAGACTATGTCGGACATCCATATGGACAAAGTAGGTATTTGTTATGAGCGGAGATCAAACCTGCGACCGTCATTCACTTTCAGTAATCACTGCGCTAACTTTGCTGTCAGGATAAAAAAAATATTTTGCATTCGACATTAAACATTATGTCAAAAAAAGTTCTGCAGATAAATAATTCGGTTAACATGACCGAGGTATTTTGAGTCTTTTGAATGACCGCAGTGATGTGCTTCGTGTTTCACCGCATCTCTTCAGTTTTAACGAACTCGAGTCAAGCGTCGCCATGTCCAGAGTAATTTTTATGAGAAAAATTTAACTCGAAAAAAAAGTTAAAATTAGAAGGTTAAATAAAAAGGTATTTTCAAATTGTTTATATAGTTATTCTGCATTACCTACACGTAAATTCCGTGAAAAAAGTTGGAAATTTATTTGAATAGGGTCGGAAAATCTTTAATGAACTACATAATAATGAAATAAAAACAATGTAATACAATTCTATAAATAATTTATTTAGGTAAATAAACATACGAAATCATACGAATCATAAATTGTCATTAAAAAGTAAATATTTTTTAATTTATTTTAAGCATACCTAAGTACTACCCATTACTAGTAGTAAGCATACCTATTACTAGTAGGTACCTATGCCTTCATAAATTTAAAAAAATAAGTCAAATATTTTATTTAAATATAAAAAATGCAGTTTTTTTTTATTTATCTTTGAAGACTAGAATTTGTTTAAACATCTAACGTAATAACTTGCCTATGTAACTGACGTACTATCTTCATTAGACATAGTTTTTATCATCCCAGGCATCTGGAAGTCTTAAGGGAATCTTCGCTATCCAAGATGTATAAATTTCTAGTTGACAGTCTGGTCTGAACAAAAAAAATACAACTTTTAAACCAAAACAATTTATCAGACGTTTAATTGATTCTGTTATTCGAATTAGATCTCGTGCGCTAGATGATTTAACAAATTGCGTAATAAGTGAAGGAATTTTATGAGTACAACAGATTTAATAAAAAAATGGTCATACTTGGCGGCCAGCCAGCCGATAATGGCCGACGATACGATAGGCACTGGTTTCAATGATTTCGTGGATTCCAATTTGCCCGTGACATGTGGCAAAACAGCCGCAGCCTCCTGACGGATCGCATCCGCCTCGTTCTGCGCCCGTCTGAAGGATGCCATTATAAAATATATTTTAATAGTGATCGGTAACCGTTCGTCGATCGAGTTGGAGTTGTAGTTTATTTAGCGATCTTAGATATTATAATAACTATACTATGTATGTAGGTAGTAAATATCAGAATAGGAAATCTTGACAAAATATACGAAATATTATCTTCAAATAAAAGGGAACAAATTTTTTCGGATGTTTTAAAAATGTTTCGTCAGTTTTATTTGGGCAGTTGAAATAATGAATGGGCAGTTTTTTTATAAATTGGGCGGTTGACATGTGCAGTAAATAATTTGATTGG
>DVXP01001360.1:0-15329 GCA_018235645.1 Junonia grisea | reverse complement strand
TATCCACCAATCCGCAGTGGAGCAGCGTGGTGGATTAAGCTCCATACCTTCTCCTTAATAGGAGAAGAGGCCTATGCTCAGTAGTGGGATATGTACAGGCTGTGTTACGTTTTTTATTTTATGTTACTAGTTGCTGAGGATTGTAATTCTCGCATGATTTTAATTTTTTCAGGATAAAAAGTAAACTATATTCTAATTCAAAGTATAAGACATAACCATTTCACCTTTCAGCCTATTCGGTGTAGCCATTTGGCCGTGAAAGAGCAACAACATACAAACTTACAAACTTTTGCCTTAGTAACATAAGATAATATTACCACTTTAATTTGTCTGTTTCTTCGTTTTTCTTGACCCATTGTCAGATTGTTATCAACTGGTTCAATTGTATAATAATGAATGACTCGGCTAAGTAGAATGTCGTCTACAATTTTGATAGATGTTGTAATCGTATGTTTTAACCAGCTGGAAGTTGATCCCGTTAGTCCCGGGACTAGGGTAACCATATCGCCAGTTAAAAAGGTTTGATTGAAAATCTTGAAATATTTTTGTTAAGTATGTCTAAATGTAGTCGGAAAGCTATGATTTCGTTGAGTTCGAAATTGTATTAATGTAAATTGACTTTTATCTGTATATCAACATTTTAAGTAGTGTCTAGTATTCGTAATACTAGTGGCAACTTTTTGAAGCATTTGAATATTTGTTTGAAAATATCATGTATCTTAGAACATCAGAATCTAATTCGGTCACATCACAAAATTTTCTTCATAAATCTGTCCAGACAAATCGCATCGTATGGTTCACTCCGCGGGGGCCCAATTGTACGTAATGCGACACTCGTTGTACGCGCGTTAATAAAACGCCCGTAACGCGTGCCCGACACTCATCAAATGCCGCTAACTTCTTTAATACATTATTACGAACCAAGGTTAGGTGTCACGCTTGCCACTAAAATGTGATCTAATTCAACAGGCAGATTTGTACCATCCCGCAATTATTGAATGTGAATTTTCAAGACTGGCTAGAAACAAATAAGTTGATTGGTTATTCCTAATGCTTTGGGTTCTTAGGATAATCTGCCTGACGTTACACAAGATGCCTGACATGATGATGTCACACAAGTTTTTCGCGTTGGTAAACTGAAAGATATTTCTTAATAGCCCCATTTTTCTTCCCACAATATGTTGGCCAGCATTCTACGGAAACCAAAACATGAATTTTAGAAACAACCCTCATTACCAGGGAAGGGAAATGTTTCGCTTTATCCTAAAATGATTTCGAAGCTAATATAAACACGAGAGAAAGCTTTTGTATATTCTCTGGAAATTTAGTCCAAGTTAATTAGATTGCTCGATGCAGAACTGCCAAACTTTAGAACTGCCAATTTCAATACACTTGCACTACGTTGAAATTTCCGTTAATTATTATTTTAATTGCGACCGAGTGTCATAACCTCTGTGTTAGTAATTGACTTAGCTTCTGCCAGTTGAATTTCACGGCCACATTTTTGTCTCTTAATAGTAAATTTGCAAAAAATCTTCTTTACCAAGTCCATTGGACCAACTATGATCCAACTAAATAAGATCGAATAGAAATAGTTTAAGAGATTTCGTGATAATCAGTATGTAAGTGATCTGATGTAAGTATTTCGCTTACATAATATTTCTAAGGCATGCTTAAAGCTAATTTTGGCCCACTTCGTTGTTTTGTTTCTAAATATAAACGCTTGTAAAAACGAAATAACACTCGCGATCTATTAATATATTGCCTAGAAATTCTACAGCAGATAAAATGAGAGTACTAATTTCCTCGGAGACTGAAGTGATATAACGCTGTTGGAGTTCAGAAAATTCTGAAATACTCGCGAATGTTACGGAAGTTAAAAATTGTTCTGGTACTAAAATATTATATCTTTTCTAATTTATTGTGGAGACTTAATTGAAGGGCCAATTCATATATACTTTTTCAGCTGGTCTCAATAACTTATCTACCAATGAGTTTCCATTCTAGCTATCAATTTGTGACATGAAATCTGTTATAGAATATAATGCTATAAAAATTCTGTCATTACTAAAATCCGCAGCTGGAAAGATAATTGGAACTGACCATTAATCAAAATCGCAACAATCCAGACAAATTGTCTCGTGTTGCGAAAAAGTTATTCTTACTAATATGTTCATTATGGTTACAAATGACGTTAAACACGAAGACAGCATTGAGAAAGTTAGAGGCTATTTACAGATTTTTGTTATAATTTTTACCGATTTTGCTACCGCCTCAACTTTTGCTTGGTCTATGACTATGTTGATGTGCGAAATTTGGTATTTGTAAAATATTATCTTAACACATTACTTACAATGTAGTCGGTAAAAAGTCTTTCGGTAAAAAGGTAGCTTTTCGGTAAAAAGTTAATATCTATTAAAAAAAATTGAATAAATAGGCTTCGTTAAGCACATTTTAGTGGCAGAAAAGATGCTTGATTTAAAAATTTTGCTCAAAAACAAGCATTTTGCCCTTTCATATTTTTTTATATACAGAAAGTGTTTATCATAGTGTATTTCAGGGAAAATTTTTAAAAATATTCCGCCCATTCCCTCCGGCCTAGCCATCACATTCTGCTATTAATTTTTATAACGCGCCCGTAATATAGCACGCGTGTGATGACGTCACTGATTAATTAACACAAATAACCGGCGTCTATTATATGTTATATGTTACACGCGTAAATTTAATTTAGCTAATAACGTTTTTAATTTTGCGTATATGTCGTTCTTAATGACTTTGCTGAAAAATTGTACGTTTTTTGGTCGTTCAGTCGAGTGAGTGATAGTAAAATAATTTTGCAAGTGTTTTTCTTGTTGATGAGATTTGTTATCTGGTTGGTTCATTCGCGTATAGAGATAAAGCTTTACCTACAGTTTTCAGTTAGAGTTTTAGCGATCTTCGTCAGAGATGAGAAATACAATAACATTTTAATAAGTTTTTAACAAATTTCGATAAAATAAGAATACTTTATGATTTAAACCTGATACACATGCACCTAGTATAAAAATTAGACATAATTTTGAGTTTAAAAAAAAATTAAACAATTCATAAAAAAAAAAACATTTCATACACCTACAGAAATGGCTACTTAACAATTTTATATCGATATTATAGGTATTGTATAAAAAACGAGTTTCCAATTTTCAATGCACTCGAAATAGCCTTTCAGTAATCGTCATTATATTTTTATTCTTCCATCGACGAAGCCTTTAGCGCTGTGCCAAATTTTATATTTGGGTCAACGGAATGTTGTGAAAAAACTTTGGTATGGATTACTTCAAATCCAATTTCCGATCTTCTCTTTTTTGTTTTGTCCTTTTTTATCATCTAAATGAGTTTTTCGTTATCTATACCAATAGCTTTATGGTATCATATTTGTAGTTATAATGATTATAGTGTACGTAAATTGTATACGGTATCTTGTAATTGGTATCGAATTAGGAAGTTGTTTTTTTGTATAATTACTGCTTGTAAACAAATAATGATAATCATTCGCAACCAATGTAATCCTTATAACGTACACATTTTACCACGAAGTTATTTGATTGATTTTGAAGTTAAATAACAAAAAAAGCTTGTATTTAAGATCCTTTGTGATCGAGATCTAAAAGCGATACTATACAAATCTGTTTCGTATCGTAGTAAAAAGATTTATCTATCAAACATCTCAATTGCGGCAATAAAAACTATTAGAACGAATTGTACCGTCCATCTCTGGAACATGCTAAATAGGAACGTGTCGAGTTGGTTTTATTACCATGATTGTTTAACTAGGCTTACTACCTGGTTTCATCTGCTATAGATTTTGGAACTTGGCATATTACTTGACGTGAATTTATTTCTATTTGAAACAGTACATATGATACATAAACAAAAATAACGAGAGTGATCGCAAAAGTGATACACTGTGCCGCAGTCACTAACGCCCACCTTGTCGATGGCCAAGTGACGTACAGTCTCTTATAGATCTAAATAATTATGGCAACATAATTTGTCGTAGAAATACGCAAAGTATGTAGGTACTTGACTTTATCTATTTTTAACGTGTTCATAAGGGAATGATTATAAAATATTAGACACTTTGTGCATGTCTGTTTTAATTAACTCTTGTAAATGTATGGCGCCATGTCCTCCCTCTTTATATCAGTAACATCTTATAAGCATATCAGTTCCATTAACACTCCTATTATTGACTACTACTCAACTTCTGTAAGTCTCAGCGTTAAATTTTATAGCTTACTAGCAGACCGGCCGGGCTTCGCATGGGTATTACTAACTTTTTTGACAAATTAATATAGCCTATTTTCACCGGAGATAATGTCAACAACAGTGAAAGAATTTCTCAAATCGATCAAGTAATTCGGAGCCTATTCAAACAAACAAACAATCAAATCTTTCCTCTTTATAATATTAGTATAGATTAGTGCTATAGAATTAGTAAGTAGGTATAGATTAATTACTGACTACTGCTGAACGTCTACGAATCGTAGCGTGAAGTTATATAGCTTAGAACATTCCTCAATAAACAGCCGATCAATTCCTAAAAGATTTAGTTAGTTCTCAAGATACATACAAACAGACTCGTCAGCTCAACGTATTAGTATAGATGCAGCATCAATACGAAATGTGAGTTGAGTCACACGGTCAAGTTCACGCCCTCGTCACCGCGTGGGTGGTATTTTAGATAAGCTTTCTGATGTATCGCGAGATTTAGCTGCGGATGACGAATTTATGTGAGATTTGATATTGAAATTCTTTTAACTTCTATATCATTGAATTATAGTTTATGTTGTCAAACCAATGTTTGACTTGGTTACCTAAATGGTAATATTTACTGGTTATTTAGAGGAACCAGGCCGATTTGAGGTATTTTCTGTTTTAGATGATGGCGAAGTTTATACGCTATAAAAGAACACGAATGATATAAGTGAAGCAGTAACCTTAAATGCCATCGAATAAGTAACAAATACCTAGTTAAAATGTAGATAAAAGTAGAGGAAGGATAATGGTAATTGTCATGGTAGCTCTATGAAGTGATCAAAACAATAACAGTACAACAGTCCGCGATATATCTCAATAAAGTAATCGTGACCGCAAAACGCAACCGAGTTACATAAAGTATACTACGGTCGCAATAATACCGTCGCTTGCGCAAGCGCAATTATAAATGTCTTGTGCTCAAAAATACACACGTTGAGGTAAGATCGTTGGGTAAGGATTTGTAAACGATGTTTATTGTTTAGGAACACACGTTAAAGGTTAATGATACGTTTTATATTGTCTAAAGGTTAATAAAATGTTTGTTTAAAGGATTTTTATTTACTTATATATTTCAGACTAGCAAACTTTTATTGAAAACTTAATATAACTCACCGGAGATAGTGTAGCTTCCCAATACTATAAGAATTCTTCAAATCGGTCTAGTAGTTTCTGAGCCTGATCATTTTAAAAAAGCAGACAAACAATAAAATATTTCCCCTCTATAATATAATAATATAGATCCAGATATATTATAAATTTTTATTGTTATACTAAGATAAGATGAATCTAGGGAATGCCCCATTTTATATTTATTTTTGTGTTAGGTAACCCGTTTATTGATGAAAGTTATAGACTATTTAACATCACGTAACGACTCTTAGCAGAAGTGCAGTAGCCATAATGAAGCTATTATTGCTAAATTTTATGGCTACTGCCATTTTATCTTGTACGTATTAGAAATAGTTATTATGTATGATATACGTATCATGTGATACATATTCAATTTAATTAGAAGTTTCCATATCAATGACTTTTTACATAATTATAGTTATGTCTCTTATACTGTTAAATGTTTTTTTTTTATCATTACTTTGATTAACCGTATATTTGTTTCAATATTTACTTACTTAATAGTGTAATATTTTTTTTGGCTTTTGAAAGAATTTGGTGTTACTCTGATTCTGACATTAACAAACCAGCAGTATTTTAATGTTCTTTTCCATGCAAATATAAGAAAATGAAGGAAACTCATCCCAACGATAACAACCCTAATCGCAATGATTGGTGACTTTCTCTGACAGGTCATAGTGCAGTTAACATAGGAAAGTGTTGTCACTGGACGAGTGGACTGTGACGAGTCGGGTTTCACTGTCGTTGACGGCAGATTTCCTTAATGTTATGGTAAGATTTGTGCGAGAACATGGTCTAAACCATGTTCAAGTAGCAAAGATAGTATAGGTGGAACATACATAAAATAACAACCAGTTGTGTCTACTGCATCACACATGTGACAACTGACGTACAGAAGTGATATTGCATCGAAATCTCTCCTAGAAATAATTTATCTATAAAGGTGCTGAATATTTAATTTAGTCAATATTTAAAGCCCCTAATATAAGAAACTATTCCTGCTATCATATCATATCACATGAACCAAACAGAGACAAGATTGTGTAGATGTGTATAGAAAATTGCGTACCTTTACGTTACATGAATTTCAGAACTTCTATTTAGGTCAGGTTTCCTCATCTTCACCGACAAACTTTATGCAGAGTTAGTTCAAGCGATCGGAAAAACAAAACTAAATAAAGTGAGAGCTGATAATAATTTTGTTGTTAAAGCTTTTAGTTTTGCTGTAGTGTTACTTAAAAACAAGATTCTACAACGTTTTATTACGTTTTAAGTGTTCATCGGAATTATCGCTTTAAATAACATAAAAATTGAAACAATGTACGTACACAAAATTCTTTACGTTTATTTTTATCGACGTTCGTTCTAAACAAAGGCTGATTTACTCGTAAATAACACATCGAGCTAATAAAACTTCAGATCACCTAAAGTCCTATCTTTTACATAATTCTATTGTACTAAATCCCCCTCGGGTTCTCGTCTGCGGTAAAACAGTTTTAACATATGGCAACCTGCCAACTCGTATGCAACTATAGTGAACGCTACACCAATGTCATCGGTCTTCCGGCGTTATAAATATTCATATATGTCTCCGTAGTTGCTGTTTCGATGGCTAGCATTAGTAGATCCGTGTATTTTCTCTCAAAATCAGTTGACATTTGAGCTGTAGTCACGTTAACGCCATTATGTTCTAGTTTATTGTTGATCGATTCGATTGGTATGATTTAGTGTTCCTGTTGGTTCTAAAACAGATCGATTTGTCTGAGAATTTCCTTGTTTACAATTTGATATAATATTTTCAGTATATATTGGTCTCTTTCCTCTTTCAATTAAGACTAATAATAGCAATGGAGGTATTTATAATACTAATATTCTTACTTTTATAGGAACAAAAATCGAAGGTAAAATTATTTTTAACAACATCATCAAAGATAAGAGTCCTGGCTAGGACAGCTCGGACAATAGACGGGTTAGTCACCTCCGAACACGTCCGTAGCTTCCGCGGTGACGTCACCTCGCCGGCGCCCGCGCACCGTTCGATAGCCGGCCGGAATGTCACTTGGTCCTACGAATTTGAAAATTATACAGGTGCGTTCAAAGTACCGCTCTATGTAAGACCCAGTTGTGTAACATGCGTAATTTGATTCACTCGATACTAACGATGATAAATAACATGCTAAAAACGAATGTTTCGACTAGTGCATGTACGCATCGTATGCTTACATGCGTGCACTTGAACAATTGCAAACTATATTGCTTAATCTATTTTTTCCTTATGTCCGTATATAAATACCGAAAACAACAATGATAAGCTGGCAATATAGAGAAACGTCAGGCGCGTTAATCAATCATTGTACATTATTATATTTAATGAACTTCCGTACGACTAAGTTCGCTTGACAGTTTCAACTATAATACGTCAAATTTGTGTGTTCCACTCCGGTGTTTGTGGTTACTACTCTGGTCCTATAAGTCACTCGTAGTGCTATATTGTCTAAAAATCTTATCTATTAAGAACACATAACTTTAAAGCAAATTTTTCTATTCTGATTTACAGTTTCTAACATGTACTATGTTCAAACGAACAAACCCTTCTGATTTATATGTTAGTATAGAAGTATAGATACAGCTCAAGGGTGAATGATCTTTTCATTCATGACGTTATTCGGTGTCGTGTGCCGTAATAGCAAACGTTTTATCAGCCGTTTCGATCGCTGGCGCATGTTTTGCATTCGACTGTGAAATTGGATATAGTAACGTGTCTGTATTGTTCTCTGTGCGTGTCGCGTTCGGACGCATCGGGAATCTTTCTGCGACAGATAATACAATGAAATAGATAATTATGCTTAAAATTTAAGTTTGTTTTTATTTGGTTTGTAACGTCAATTTTGTCATTATCATGTATTGTTTGAAATATCGGTTCCAGTGAGCAGCCTTGAGAGATTCCTTCTGATATTTTTTGGTTGGATTTGGTAATAAGATAGAATTAAAACCATAACTTTTATAATCAGAATCAAAAGTTTTACAAATTCCACTTAAATCTGTCTAGCTTTTTGTAGTCTGAAATAGGTATTAACGAATACACACATTCGCTTTTATAATTGTGATGATGAATATTCAATTAAACCATTTACTTAATATTGTAGAATAGAAACGATAAAGAAATTTATTTTACACAACAAATACTTTTTTTTTGTAATTTTTTTCGCTGCCATTTTGTACGGTAACTTTTGTTTATTTATTTATATGTTTTCTTTAACATTTTAGAACTAAAACAACTTCGTCCTAACGACTCTTGTAAAACTTTATCTTAGAAGCTTCGTCGTTGAAATGTTTTTAGACAAAATAAACAGGACGATTCTTTAAAAGTTTGTCCTTTATTTTGGATTCAGGTAAAATGGTTCGTGTTAAAAATACTCTAACTTAATTGGTAGGTAGTTATAAAAATAATGATCAAAAGTTATAATTTGTAGATTTAATTTTTTTGTTGAATTTTTGTTAGTCACAGCTTTATAGGCTTACTGCCTTGTAGAAATTAGAATAAGGAAATCTGTAATCAAAAACGAAACCAAAATTTAGCAAGTAACATCTACGTTCTTTTCTACAAGAATTGAATAACGTTGCTATAGAAGTTGTACCACAAAAAAAAGGAATCTCTAAAATGTAGCTTTTATATTACACTGGAATTTATATAAGGAGTAATAATATTTATCCAGCCAGCGCGCCGCCAGCGATCATAAGCGTAAATTGTTTATACCTCGACGCGAACCTACGAGTTACGACTTTCCCCCGCTAGATGTTTCAATGTAGTTCCGCTACTGAATAATAGATGGCGCTGCTAGCTACGTTTGCTACGTGCCCCGCTATTGATTCAATTTTATCTAACGTTCAGAATGTAATATTTATTGTTCAGCGATACGTGTGTTTACCAGTTTCCTTTACTATCTCGTAAGTTTGCACAGCGATGTTTTCAATGTTAAGAGTTTCGGTTTGTTTTTTATTATTGTCGATATATTACACAATGACTGCAAAAAGTCATTATGTTGTTAATAGGTGTAGTGTTTATTTAACTGGGTATTTTTAAATAGCCGTTCTAACAGGCAAAAGAGATTAATAGGAAAATGGTATAAATAGATACTTGTTTTATAATTATTAGTTGCTCATATAATGATTTTTATGACTATAAACATTAATTAATATAGGAGAAAAGAACCTTCGTCATAAAATTACATTTTATCTGTTTTGTATAGGTTTTCTATTTCATCTAACTTTACGTCACTTAACAAGTTGAATACGTAAGGGCAATTTAAACTTGAAATTGCATTAGGGCGCGAAATATTAGAGTCAATTACTGAACTCAACTGTCAACGCAGGCGGCCATCTTGCCCCGTCCCGCCAATTGGATGATTGCGCGGGAGTTGATCGACGATCGTGTCAAGGTGACATAATACAACTGAGCCTCTTATTGTTTTGCTTCATGCTATCGTAAATATAATAAAAAATATAATTGATTCTATATAAAAAGATATTAGGTGTTCTGTAGTAGATGATGTTTTTGTGGTATCAAATGTTATAGTTTATAGATGACTACATTTAACTGTAAATGTAGTTCGATTGATGTCAGCATTTTTCCCTACTATAAACAACTTAAATGTCTATGTCAAATTAACGTCGAGGGAGTTTAGATTCCCGGGATCAGTTGATCTAAATCGAATCTTAGATAATTAGGAATGTAACCTATGGCCTACACCTATTAGTTGCTTCCTGTAATTTGATTAATTATATGAGTCTCGATATAATGTCCATATAAACGTAACAATTCAATTATCTTATTGTTTTATTTTCGCAAGAAAAAGTAGCACATTTCTGAGGTCTATTTTAGGTCTACATTATTTTCATTCATAAAATTCGAAATATGTTTAGAGGTTTAAACGTAAAGGAAAAAGGAACAAACAGAGAGACAAAGAGAGTAATTGCTTCAACGTTTATGATATATAAAGTATGAATTCATTGAAAAAGGCATCATTAAAACCATTTGCATAACAATGATTCAGGAAGGATTTCACTCGAAACGAAAAACATTATCCAAATTGTGAGCCTCCTCTTTGTAGTCGGCTGAAAACCTAAAATGGCAATGTTTCGCTAAAAGTCGTAGTCACAATCGATTCCAGCTTTTCGGGTTCATTGAACTGACGTTTTAATTGAATGAGTCGGGATTGATGTTGTATCCTATTCGTTATTGGATTTCAGTATTGGTTTGTGTTTGACATGCCTTTTTGATGTTATTATAAGTTTCAATGAACTATGAAGCTATTAAAGATCATTGTCGATTATCGAAAAATATGTTGAAAATACTTCCTTCTACCTATACATAATATATAGTCAGTTATGTGTACTTTACGTATCAAATTGTTGTATACTTATTGAACTTTAAAATTTCTTCAATTAACGTCTAAATATGTATGTATGTATATAAAGTAGATTCATTTTAATCGACTAATTTCCGTTGATACACTTTTATAAAGGAAACTAGAGCTCATCTCATCAGTCGTAATTATATACGTTGCAAGTATCAAGATCGCTCGAGCGAGTATGAAGACGGATGCCGTTAACGTAGTGTCAGGTACCTGAAATTATCTATCAATTCTGATCCCCCTGTCTATTCTTAGCTTGCACTCCTGTCGTAACCTTGATGCCAGTTTAATGCGATGCTGCAGTGTGATCCTATTGTAGGTAACGTTATATTAATGGTTGCATACGCTAATTGGGTGTCAGTTATAAAATCTTGTAAGCAACTAGCCTTGTGCCAGATTATTCATGGGTAGCATCTGATAACCTAAGCAGTTTACAAGTTTCTAAGTCTTCAGTTTTATATTCATAATTATAATCATGTTCTTCAGAACTTTTGAACAAAATGTCATGCCTCAATACCCGCAATATTAGGCTATACATTGTCTGTTGTTAGAGATACCGCTGACAAGAAGATAACATTATTTCGAGTGCTTAGTAAATTGCATTATAAATCACATTATAACACCAAGTTTGTCTGTCTAACGCGATAACTATACATTTTCATATGGTTTTACCAGTAGACATACATTGAGTAGTGTTCAAGGAGTACGTTAGCTATATATGATATCGAATGTGCCAACTACTTTATTGAAATTATTTATTTTAACCATATCTAAACTAACGCTAGCTAGCAAAAGCTAGAAGTATCTTCGTTTTTATACAAAGCCTGGTGAAAGACAAGTTATGTCTATTCTAGGAAGCGATGAAAATATTGATAGTGGAACTATATTTTAAAACAATAAAATTACGTCGTAAAGAAAGAAAAGGTATCGAGTATATTTTTCTAAATAAAAGCAGTTATGGGTAATGGCCGTGTCGAGCTAACGTATCGTATTTGTCGTTCAGATTAATTTATTTACCTTGTGATGTCTGGAAATTTCCCGGCTTTCATCGAATATTATCTTCTGGAAAAGAAAATTACCTTTAAATCTGAAATTGTATTGAAACAAAAGCAATTTGTGGATTTTTGCTTAGTAATATGAACGTTCTAAGAATGTGTTCTTGTGTTGCTTTTCTTACCTCTCTAACTTAAAATGAATATAGATGGAAATTGTTAGATTTATTTTAACGAAAAGATAAAAAATCTATATCTTTAACTTTCCAGGAAAATGTGGTTTTTACTATATGACTAACATCACTAAATATATTTGCACATCGTATAGGTTTTACAAGTACTTGCTGCATTCAGTAATGTGATTATGTAAAGCTTGTTTGGAATTCATACTAGCATTGGTTAGCTGTTATATTATTTTTCTTCAATCTATCAGTTTGTAGTTAAAACAAGATCCATGAAGAACCAAACAGTCATATTATAAAAGCTGGAAGTTTTAATTTGGCCAATTAAGGGAAGAAGGCACACTACAAAGTTTCAATCATGAATTTTGAAAAGTAACAGATTAACCTACTACTGTTAACAATAATTTAGTCTTTTTTTCATTTAAAATTAAATGAAAAGAAAGTAACAATTAAGCAAGGGTTAATGTCAATGGACTTGAAGATACTGAATGAAATATTCTGCAGTCTGAGATAAATTTCAAAAGAGTTTTCGTATAGATGCGGATTCCATTCTTATCACGTCCACTGCTTTATTCAAATCGTTCGTTTATAGTTGCCAGACAAATTCTTATTTGTAATGTTGCTTGCGGTCAGAATCTCAATATAAATGTGGAAGAGCTGCAAAATGTCTGGTGCATTTCTGTCCCAAAGTTAGTTATTAAAATTGCTTGTGACGAAATATTTGATAGGTGATGTCTAAATGGAAATTCAAATTTTCTCGTGATAGATTGGTGTGCTCTTTGTCTTAAATTATATCTTTTGTATTATTGAAAATAGAAATTAATTCCATCGTAATATAAATAACAAAAGAGTAGAAGCTACATATATTTTTAAACAAATTGAATTTTTCATTATACATTAAACTCCTGTTATTGGTTATTTACCTAAACATACTTAAAACGAATTGAAGGATGCATTTACCTAACAACATAATCTACACATTTTCCCCCTATGCAATTTTAAGTTAGGAAAGACGTGCTCCGTAAACAAGACTGTCAAGGCCAATCGCCGGACAGTCCCAATTATCCACTAACGCAACCGTGGTCGATTGAGGATGTATGATCGGACGCTACTCTTGACCGGTGATATCGAGATGGCTAATGGAAAACGGTACTTAGATTGTAAGATCGAGTAAAACGCTAGGAACACATTTTATCAAATAACTCGATTCCGGCCAGGTATCTAAAATTTAAGTCCTCAATTTCGTAAGATATTTACCAAGTTGTTGCCATTAGCAATCCTTAAAATTTAATGAAATCCGCGACAAATTTCTCACGTTATCTAAATAGTCTAAGCAATTATGTTTTCTTATTGTGAATTCAATTTGCGTCCCAAAATTTTGATTGTATATTAAAATTTATAAAGGTAATCTTCAAAAGGCAGCAATGATTAAGAGAAAATTGTTAATCCGAGTTAGACAGCGGAATGGATTAAATTTGATCCTTTCATTACGGGGATGGGTCTAAGTGTTTTGTGCTTTAAATGTCAATTTTACCTGACTTACGTTCTGTGGCGGACTTTGTTTTTGCTGTATAAAACGAAGAGGGATATCTCATTTATGACGTACGATGGGTTGGAATAAAATGGAATTCGTAATGCCTCATGAATAAGAGTTGTTTGTTTACATGGGAATATTTCTGTAATCTTTATCGCAATGGTAATATTATGTGCTCAAGATTGTAGGTATCGGTTTTATGGTGTCATTAATATGTATATTAAGTTGGTTTGAATTGCATATGCAAATTGTTTAGTATTATTCGTTAAAGACTACTCGCAGATCTGAGAATGTTCATGTTTTCCTTGTAAAAATTTAATGTTTTAATTTATTATTTTCATTGATTAGCACTATTTATGTTAGTTGACAAAACACAAATGTGTGTCATTTACTTTTCATCTTTTTCTATTTAAAAAAGTAACTTCATACACATGACAAGTCTTTTTGCTACCGTACGTGACTGCACTATTCTCACCATCAACCACCAAAACCGAAGCACTAATTTCCGTAACGGTACCGTGTGCAAAATGACTAAGTTGATATTGAACGGTTAATCAAACAGCACAAAGGATGCAGACGTTTGCCCGCGGCGTGAATCGAAGTTCCAATTAGCGAACCCTCGGTTCGACGGCCGGTGGAATTGGTGCGCGGATTTTTTTATTGCTTGATTGCTGATTCAGATTGTTTGGGGTGTGACTGATGGAGAGCGGCAGTCTGGGACATTTCCCATGTGATGTTTTTAGGTCCTGTAAGCATGTGGTTTAAGTTATCAGTAAAAGTTTAGATAAAGTTTTATGGTAGATGAATTTGCTTGTGGATAGGTCAGTCATGCCCGCAGTTAAGACAGGATTGGAGCTTAGTTAGCTAATTTGACTAACATTAGATATTATTGTTTGTTTCTAATCGTGATGATTGCTAATTCAGATTGTGTGGGGTGTGACTGGAGAGCGGCGGTCTGGGAGGTTTCCCATGTGATGTTTTCAGGTGGTTCTGAGTGTGAGTGTGTGAGTTGCCAGTAAGATTGTCCTAGATTAGGTTATGGAGTGAAGATTTTACTTATGGTCAGGTCAATCATACCAAGCGCTGGTATGATTGACCTGACATATTCAGATTTTAATGAGCTAAGTATTTTAAATTGGTGCCTTACATTTTAGATGCTATGGTTTTTATAAACGAATTTGCCACATTACATAAATTTGCCATACATAGTTGTCATGATATCTCGGTAAATTAATTCGAAAACAACTAGATTTATTTAACTCTATAGTGAAATGTTCCATTCTTTTCTTCGAGTTAATTGCTTCATAATACAAAAGAACAGAGATATATTATTATTTCTAAACGTGTATTTAGATATGGTACAGTGTAATTTAAATAATAATATGTTAACTCTGTTTTCAACACTTTTAAATAGATTAAAACAATGCCGTGAAAATGTGCAGAATATACAAAAGGGTTTTGTTTTCTTTTACTAGGTATGAGCATTATTTTTTTTAAGGTAAAAGTTGTAGGTAAATTAAAAGTACCACAGTTATTTTATATTATAATTTATGCTTGTAATTACAATTATTATTTTTATTTATTCACCGTCTATTTTCTTGTTCTGGTGACTCCTCATCGGGAAGAAGCAAGATTTATGTTACTTGTTAAAAGGGAACTACCAAAGATATTTGTGTCAATAAATTACATCTAATACATGATTCTCTTTTTCATTATCTATCAATTGTTACGGAAGCTGTCACTAAATCATGGTGTCCTTGTATTTCGTTTTCCC